>PVHP010009631.1:0-49922 GCA_004024765.1 Zapus hudsonius
GCACGCCTTTAATCCCAGCACTTGGGAGGCAGAGGTAGGAGGATCACCATGAGTTCAAGGCCAGCCTGAGACTACAGAGTGAATTCCAGGTCAGCCTGGGCTAGAGTGAGACCCTACCTCGAAAAACAAAAACAAAAAATTTCAAATAAAATCCAGTCAAAATATACACTATTTTGCCAGGTGTGGTGGTGCACGCCTTTAACCCCAGCACTCAGGAGGCAGAGGCAGGAGGATCACCATGAATTCAAGGCCACCCTGAGACTCCATAGTGAATTCCAGGTCAGCCTGGAGACCCAACCTCAAAACAAACAAACAAACAAAAACAAAACGAAACAAAGACTTCCTGATTTGATCCATGCTGAGGAAAGACCCAGTTTGCTTTGTCTTCCAACAATATTGTCACTTCTGCTTCTGTCTCCCTGACATGTGGCTCTGCTCCCAGTTCTCTCTGGTTCTTTGTTTGTGTCCCCTGCACTTCCGATTCTGTGTCTGCTCAGGTTGTTTTTGTGGCTTGTTTATTTGTTTGTATCATCGGTCTTTTGCTGTCCAGGCTGCTTTTTGTTTACAAAGCCGGTGAAGGCTGGACAGTAAATGAGACTGGCTGGTTGGGATTGCTCCAAATAGCACAGAGCTCGGAGTTACCTCATCACCTGGGACAGGAATAGAAGTCAAGTGAAAATACGGAGAATTCTGTGCTTCTGCCTGGTACTGCTTTAATCAGAGCCTTCATTTCTGTTAACGCAGCCAGGGTCACACAGGAAGCCACTTCAGGCCAGCAATAAACATCCTGTTCAAAACAAATATTCTGGGAGACTGTCCGGAGGCATGGCACCCATCAGTAACAACACACTTGGGCCAGGAAGACCCGGCTGAGTACTAGGCTATCCAGGGTCCCCTGCCACAAGGACTAATACAGACAGCCCACGGAGGAGGCTATCCAACTGATCAGGGATAGGGAGGGGGGGAATTGGGGAATTCGGGATAACAACGCATTGTTTGCCCACTAAATAATGTAACTCATTATGGACAATAAATATATATTTAAAAAAAACAAATATTCTGTTCAGTGGGAGGGATGGGGGAGGGGGCAAAGGGAAGTAATGGGAGGGGACTATGATTAAAAAATAGTATGTACATGTATGGAAACTGTAATAGGAGTTATGTTTAAATATATATTTTATTTATTTATGAAAGAGGAATAGGTGTGCCAAGGCTTTGTGTCACTGTAAATGAACTCCAGGCACATGTGCCACTTAGTGCATCTGGCTGTACGTGGCCAGTGGGGAATAGAACCCAGGCAGGCCGACTTTGCAAGCAAATGCCTTAAGTGTTGAGCTATTTTCTCAGCCCTTCAAAGAAAGTTTTTGAAAAAAATAAAATAGATGTTCTAGTTTATATCCAAGAGTTTACAGCTTTTTAAACCAGACCTATTTTTTTTTCTAGTTATAAAAATACAGGCTGGAGAGATGGCTCAGCAGCTAAAGGCACGTGCTTGCAAAGCCTGACAGCCCAGGTTCATTTCCCCAGTACCTACATGAAGCCAGATGCAGAAAGTGGCAGGTGTGTCTGCAGTTTGAAGTGACAGAACTTGGCACACCCATACTCTATTTATGTCTGTCCCCCTCTCTCAAATAAATAAATAAAAATATTTATTATTCCATATGACTATATTACATGCAATTTATCACATATATGTTCACAAAGTCATATGACATAATAAATTCCTATAGGATTTATAAGGTGTCGTAGTCAGCCACACGCCACTCGGATGAATCTTCAAACCAGGCACAGTTTTGGGGGGAGCTTCCTTACATCCTGCCCCCTACTGAGAGGCTGCCTTCCTGTGAACATCCTCAGGGACCCACCCAAGATTACTAAAAGGGTCAAGTTGACAACAAAACTTAACCATCACATAAGGATACTGAAGAATACAAAGAAAAACGATGCCTCCATATTCTGTAGGGGAAAGAATGTTAAAATCTGGGTATCCTTTCTCAGGGGTCTTTCTTTTTTCTTTCCCATGTGTGGTGAGTGTGTGTGTGTGTGTGTGTGTGTGTGTGTGTGTGTGTGTGTGTGTGTTTATGGTCATGCAGGTGTGTATGAATGTGGGTGTGCGTACATGGGAGGCCAGAGGTAATGTTGGCTGTCTGCGTCGGTCACACTCCACCTTACTTTGCAACTTTCACTGGACCTGGAGCTCAACCAATTCAGCTAGAACTCAGCCAATGTGCCATAGAGAGTCTCCTGTCTCTGCCTCCCAGCATGGGACCCCAGGTGACAACACACGCTTGGCTTCTTGCTGGGCACAGCAAGCACTTGATCCACTGAGCCTTCTCCCCAGTGCTCCTCTCTGGTTTTCTCCATACAAGAGCTCTATGAAAAACATTAAAAGCACCTCATCCATAAGGTAAGTTCATTTAAAAAGAATAACTTAGAGCCAGGAGTGGTGGTGCACACCTTTAATCCCGGCACTCTGGAGGCAGAGAAGTCCACCCTGAGACTACATAGTTCTAGGTCAGCCTGGGCTAGAGGGAGACCCTACCTCAAAAAAAAAAGTAACTTGTAAATCTAGATTTCTCGGTCAAATATTTGATGTGAAGATCGGGGACTTTAAGTGGAGCTTGCCCCCAGCTGGCCGTGTTTGCTCCTGTCATCTAGAATCCATCAGGAGCAGAACAAGACATTCTGAGAGGGATGGTGAGATGGCTCAGCAGTTAAGGCACTTGCCTCCAGTGCCTAAGGCCCCTGGTTCAATTCCCCAGGACCCACATGATCAGACCCACAAGATGGTGGTTCTGGTGCTCTCTCTCTTTCTTTCTATCTGCTTGAAAATGAATAAATAAAATATTTTTTTAAAAAAAAAAGACATTCTGAGATTCCCTGAGGTCCTCCTGCCCTCTGACCTCAAGGGCTGGAACAGGTTTAGGACCAGGATGGAAAGACTTGTAGCTATATGTGTGCGCAGCCAAAGTGCCGAGGTTGGTGACTAGAGAAAATTTCGGAACAGACCAGGCATTTCCAGAGGAACCTTGGTGACTTCTGTCCAAGCCAAAACAGGAACCTCGGGCCACAGACCTCTATCCACTTGTCTCCTTTGAGAAGACTTCCATTCGATGACCATAATGACAAAGATCCCCTCCCCAGACAATGTCACAACAGCAACTTTCAAATCCACAATGATCATTTTTGTGGCTAACATCCAGAAAACTCTTCATCCAAGGAACTGCAGGTTTTGATAACCTTATGAGGTGGCTTTCGGTGAACATTTTGAGGATACTCGGTGACAACGACCACAGTTTAAATCTTCTAATGAGCCCGGGAAGATGGTCTTCCAGCTGTTGAGCGTCAGGAGCCTGTTCATCCTTGAGACTGAGCAGAACCAACTCTTTCCTAAGGAAACGCTTCGGTGGCCATGCTGGCCTGAGCCAGGCTGGGGGCTGGGCTCCTCTCCATGCATGTGACCTTGGTTGGACTCATACTTTGTTAATGGGGTCACAGTGGCAGCTTGTATTTGGCCATTGTGGGACTGTTTGCACCACAAGAATAGGCACATACCACAAAGCTGCGGCTTTCTGTGGTTTCTTTCTTTCTTTCTTTCTTCTTTCTTTCTCTCTCCCTTTTAATTTCAGAGCTCCTTGTTAAATATTGACTGGCACTCTGCTGGAGTCATTGCCACAAATAAGTAGAACTAGTTCCTGGTGCTCATGCCAGACCCTGAGCTCCACATCAGAGGGGAGCCAACGCCAAGGACTCTCCAAGCACAGGTCAGTCCTGGCCTCCGTCTCCAGAGGCTCAACAGAGATCCATTATCCTGCGTGTGCCTCCAGGGCTTCCCTTCACAGCAGTGTCTGTGGGTCCTGTGGAAAGTGGACAGGCTCTGCTAGAGTCCCTCAGAGCTGACCTGCAAAGGGTGGGGTGGCCCTCTCGCTCCAAACCAGGGAAGGGACCTGGGAAGAGCAATCTGCTCTGGGGAGGGGTTTGCTCCCACTGGCTCGGAGGGCCCTAGGGACATGGGGCCTTGAAATTCTTGGCTCATCTACCCAACTATCCACATTATGGCCTCAGGGCCATGCCCTAACTGGGCATAGAGGGCTGCGACTTCAATCTCTGTGGCCCTCTGATCCTTGTCATCAGGTTCCAAGCCTGATGCTCAGCAGTCCACCCAGTGGCCATAGAAAATGGAGACGTCCTGAGCTGCCTAAGAGCTCAGACTTTTAAAATTTGCTTTAAGTGAGTGATTAACTGTCCTCGGCCCATTCCTTTCCGGGTTCCAGGCTTCCAGGTCCAATGTAATCAGCCATACTTCTCGGTTATCTCTGCTCCAGGAGCTTGCCTGGCTCCCCTCATAGCTTCTAGGGTAAAAGCTGCAGTAACCATCTCGCCCAAATGGCAGGTTACTGGCAGGGCTCAGCAAACCTCTTCTGTAAAGGGCCAGACAGCAAGCAACTTGGGCTTGTGGGGTTTGTAGAATCTCGGCTGCACGTGGGGTTCTTTTCTTCTTCCTTTTCCTCTAGTTCTCAGACATTCAACAACACACCTTGGGCCACTTTTGACCAGCAGGCCATACTTTAATGACCCCTTGTCATTGCATTCTCGTGTACTACTAGGAGTGGGGGACCCTCTGGCTTTGACTTGAGGGGGGTGCTCTGGTTTGTATGTGCCTTGTCTATCCAAAGGTCCTTGTGTTGGGAGCCTGGTCCTCAGCATGCTGATGTGGGAGGTCCTATGCACCTTCTGAGAGGTGGGGCTAGTGTGAGACCTTAGGCTGCCCTCTGAAGGTGGATCACCTTGCTTAGTTCAGGAAAAAGGTTTGCTCTGAAAGGAGCAAGTGTGGTCCCTCCCCTTCTCCCTGGCACAGTTGGAGGAGGTGCTTAGGAGAGACACTTCTCCCAAGTGTTTCTGCTGTGATACCATCAAATACTAAACTCTCACCAAACCAAGTCAAAGGGCCACTCAACCTTGGACTTTCAGTCCCCAAAACTGTGGGTTACATAACTTCTTTTCTGTATAGAGTAGCCTGCTTCTGGTATTTCATTACAGTAATAAAAACTACATTAGTAGTGGTGAACAATTTAATCCCAAAGTGAAATCCCAATTGAGGATCTGTTTACAGACCCCCCTCCCGTCTTCAGTGTACTTGGGTTTCCAAGGGTGGCACAGTCATGCCCATTTCTTGCCTCTGACAACCCTTGTTCTCAAAATCAGTGCAGGTTTTCCCATGTTGGGCACTAAAGAGAAGCCAGCAGGACGGATGAAACTCTAGGCTGTAACACTCCCGCTGCTGGGCACATTTGCTGCCAGGCAGCCTTGCAGACAGAACCAGGCAGGGCTCACAGCTCCCTCCATCTCGCGTCCTCCAAGGAGAGGCACATGAGCGAGCCCAGCATGGCAAGATGGATGAGTGGTGGGTGCTGATCCATGAGAGGAGTCTGCACCTTAGCCTTTGTAGGTCTAGAAGGGAACTAGCAGAATGCAGGGGACATCTGGCCAGCCATGTCACAGAGAAGCGTGTGGGTGGAGAGAATGTTCTAGGAACGGAGAGACTGTTGGAGCTTGGACTTTGGTCGTTCATGACTGGTGACCTTCCCTCCTGAGCCAGCTCTTTCCCAGGCTCTGTAGGGTGGGGTGACCATGAGCTCATGCCACCGGTGAAGGTTCTCCCTCTTCCTCCCCTTCCCTAATGGAAGCCTGAATGCCATTTGCAGAGGAGCAAAGAGACCCAGCATGTACCTCCTCCAGCTGTGAGGACTAATTAAGAGGACGAATGTCAGTGCTGAGCCTGACTCCCAACCTCCGTGAGCAGGAGTCATTCATAGACTGTGCAGTCAAGTTAACCCGAAGGGTCACCCCACCATACGCATGAATGCCCAGCCTCAGGCTCCTCTTTGTGCCCTCCAAGATCGAGGACCCAGATAGTGATGGGCATCACCAGGGCACACAAGGCCTTGTTTCCCAACACCACCATAGGACATCTATGGCTGGGGAGTTGCCAGCTGGGCCACCACTCTCGTTCTTGGGGACACACACTTTCAGAGATGGGCTGAGCAAGAGGGAATGCCGCAGAGCCTTCTGGGAGAGATCCGTGGCTCAGAGCCTTCCACCTTGTGAAGAAAAGGGGCTCTCGGGCATGGAGATCACCTCAAATATTAGGTTCACATCAGACAAGGGGATCACCTCACATATTGGAGGGTCATTTCAGACATACAGGTCACCTCAGACATAGGGAATCATGCTGGACCCAGGTGTGTGTTAGCTCTTCATCACTGTAACAAATAGATGAGGTGACCTGCTTATTAAGAGAAAAAAATTGTATGTACTTGTTTGTTTGTTTCGTTTTTTGCAGATACTCTCCTTTACTTGAGGCTTGGGAAGGAAAAGCAGCAGGCAGGGCTCTGAAATGTCTGTGGATTCCTGGCTTTCTTCTTGAGGACAGGTGTTGAGGCTGTTCCAGAGAAGGCTAGCACAGGGACTCACCTGAGTCTGCGCAGTGAGCCCTCATGCCATGTTGGAGCTCACACCAGAAGCAAAAGGGTCTATGCTTGGGGTAGAAACCGGTCGCCTATGGGATCCTTACATGGGGCAGCGCTGGGCAGGCTGTAGAAAGAGTTTATCCTGATTCCTTGTTTTGGAAATTACTGTGCATAAATTGCTTGGCACCATTGCCTCTGGGCCTATAGCAAGGGGACAGTGCTCATAGTGCCAGGGTCTGGCAAAATGGCTCACTTCATGGCTGGGGTGAAAGAAGAGACAAAGTCCCACAGTTCCTTTCAAGGCACGTTTCTAATGAACTAAAGCCTCCCATTAGGCCTGTCTCGGGAAATTTTTCTCCTGGGGAGACACAAACACACATCTTCACCCCAGATAGGGCTCAGATGGCAGACCAAAGTACCAATTGCACCAATATCAGTTCAGTGAACCAATGAGTTTATTGGGGGTCACTTACAGGACATGGAGAGGGGTTACTTATAGAAACATGGAGCCCCCAAAGCAGTCACTTTGATGGGGCTCCCTGTGTCAAGATAACTCCTTGGATGATCCCCCCTCAGCCTCCAGGTGAGGACTTACCAAATGAGCGTGGGGACCCAGAGCAGCCGCCCCACCCAGAAGTCTTGCCCCTTCCTGAATGACGACTTCCCTGTGTCGGCTTCCAGAAGCTCCTTGTCCCTGTCCAGAAGAATGAGACCCCAGAGCAGCACTTCAGTGGGGCTCACTGTGGCAGGATGGCCCCCGCGGATGCTCCTCCCTGAGCCTCAGGGTGAGGACTTGCTTACAGAGCATGAGACCCCCAAAAAAGCGTCACTTAGGCAGAGCCCACATGGAGACTCCAAAGAAGCCACTGTAACAGAGCTCATTTGTCCTCGATCTCTTTCCTGGATATACTCCCCGCTGAGCTTACGAGATTTCATGCATTGTTGCAAACAGCCGGCACAGGGGCACCTGAGATCTCAGGGAGAGATCTGCTGGCCCTCCCCATGACGTCTCTCATGAGTTGTCACAGCTGCTTTGGATAAAGCTGGCAATAGCTTTCAATGTGGAGGAATTTTGCCATCCAACAAAGCGGACCTTTTTAAGGTTTCACCACCTCCCGCTAGCACCAACCTGGTGATTCAGTCTTTAACACAGGGGTACTTGAGAACATTCCAGATCCAAACTACAGTAGGGTGCTATCTTGGATATAGTAGGGGATCACCCTGATTTGGAAGCCACTCTAGATATGGGGATGGCCTCAGACATAGGACATGGTATACTTTGAATGTGAAATGTCATCAGCTTATGTGTTTGAACACTTGGTCAGTAATGGGCAGTGCTGTTCTGGGAGGTTGTGGAAACTTTGGGGTGTGGGGACCTTGCAGACAGGCCATTAGGGGCAAGCCTTGAAGGCTGCCTACTTCTGGTACGGAACTGTTTTCTCTGCCTCCTGGCAGCTGCCACGTGAAGAACTCTGCCACACTCTCCCACTGGCATGAACTGAGCAACTCCTGCCACCTGGGAAGAGTGAAACTGTCCTGAAACCATGAGCCAAAATAAATCTTTCTCCCTTACATTGTTTCTCTCAGGTATTCTATCACAGCAACAAGAAAAGAAACTAGCATAGGGCTTTGCCTCCAACATGGGTGCTACCTCAGACACAGGGAGCATCTCAGAGGTGGACATGACCTTGAGGAAAGGTGACTTGCTGGCAAGCTGTCTTTCTTTGGGTCCCTCCAAAGCAGTAAAGGGTACAGGGAGCCCCCAAGTCCTGGGAAGAGTATCAAAGTCTCCAGAGACCAAAAAACCTGCAAATTAAACCCGGAGGGCCAGAGGTGTCACCTACCTTTGCTACCCATCTCCCTCAGCAAATTCACTGCTCAGAGTCACCTCATTCAAACCACTGGATTTTCTTATGATGGCCTTATGACCAGTGAGGCTGAAGGATTTTTGTTGTTATCGAGAGAGCGAGAGCGAGAGCGAGTGAGCGAGAGAGAGAGAGAGAGAGAGAGAGAGAGAGAGAATGGGCACATCAGGGCCTCCAGCCATTCAAATGAAATCCAGATGCATGTGCCACTTTGTGCATCTGGCTTTATTTGGGCACCAGAGAACCCAAGGTGTTAGGCTCTGCAGGCAAGTGCCTTAAATGCTGAGCCATCTCTCTAGTCTGAGGGTGAAGTCTTATTCTTGTCTTGAGTGACATGATGGCAGTAGTTTTATGGCTTCTGTTACAACTATGTCTTTCACCACGTGCTTCGGTTGAAGGGCATTGAGAAATGAAGCTCCAGAAGCTCTTGCCTACTCCCTAGCTGTCACAGAGCTGGAAGGTGCTATTCAGGCTGCTGGGGGAGAAAAATCATCAACTCTCTCACCTAGCGATGTGCCCTGCAACCAACACAACTGACTGTGGGAGCTGTTATTGTGCCTTAAACTGCATCAACATTTGTTTTGAAGGTCCCTGTTCTTCCTCCTACTAACCAATGCTAGTTCCTATTTCTCTGCCAAAACTTTCTCCATCTGCAGGTTTCTTCCTAGAGATCACATGACCCTTGCTGTGGCCAGGTTACCTAGCAAACTGGTTATGCTAATTCCGAAGTAACCGCCATGCATCCTCTCTGTGAAAAGATATTTAAGTGCTGATTGCCTTGAAATAAATGGGTTTGATCGGAATATCGTCTTGCCCCATCTCTCGCGTCTCTTGTTCCCCCCTCATTCTCACTCCCTCTCCAGAGCCTTCGCTGACTGACCCGCGGGTCAGGCTGGGACAATCTGACCAGCCGGGAAGATATACCTACCTGTGAAACAGTGGTGCTACTGTTATGGGGGTAACCAACTACTCTCTAATTAGATTTGGGGCCACTCCATGGGAGGGAATTCAAGCCTAGTACTTAACACCTAGTCAAGAGGCCCTAGGAGGGAAGCTACTACTGTTGTTTGGCTAAAAGGATAGGCTGTGAGCATTGTAGTGCTTCTAAATTTATTTATGTTCATAGAGCAGTGCTGCTTCACTGAGGGTTGGAGAAACTTCTGTAGGCAGTGGGGGGTGACTGCCCAGGGAGACTCAATACTCATCAAAGTGCTGTGAATGAATACTGGTGAGTGCTCAGCACTAAGTGAGACATCTCTATCACCCCTCCAAGGATCCAGGAATATTGTGTGGGGGGGGACTGGGTGTGGTGGTGCACACCTTTAATCCCAGCATTTGGAAAGCAGAGGTAGGAGGATCGTTGTGAGTTCGAGGCCACCCTGAGACCACATAGGGAATTCCAGGTCAGCCTGAGCTAGAGTGAGACCCTACCTCAAAAAAACATCAAAAAACAAACAAAAAAACCCATCCAAGTCAAAGAAGGACTAGTTGGAAAGAAGAAGAGTTCCAGTATACACAACTATGGGAGTGAAGACAAGACAAGGTAACTGATCACATAAATAAATAGTTATTTGCATACTTGATAATTATGGAAGGAAGTTGGCTACATTTAACAACTGGGTTCATGTAGCAGTAAAAGGAGATGTATAACATAAAAAAGGCAATCTAGAGGTACTAATTTTAATTCATTTAATATACAACAATGAAGTCTATACAGAATATTGAATAGCAGAGACAAAACATGGAAACTTAAATTATTTGCTGTTGTGCAAAACTTAGATTATGTCTATGTGAAAGAGATATTTCAGGAGTAGTAATAACTGCCATGAATTAAAAGTCCACTGTGGGCTGGAGAGATTGCTCAGTGGTTAAAGGCACTTGCTTGCAAAGTTTGATGGCCTGGGTTTGATTCCTCAGTACCCAGGAAAAGCTAGATGCACTAAGTGACGCATGTGTCTGGACTTTGTTTGCAGTGGCAGGAGGCCCTGGCATGCCCATACTCACTCTCTGTCTACACCTCTCTCTCTCTCTCTCTCTCTCTCTAATAAATAAATAAAATGGTTTTAATGGTTTAAAAAAAAGTTCTTTGTGGGCTGGAGAGATGGCTTAGTGGCTAGGGCGTTTGCCTGCAATGCAGAAGGACCAGAGTTTGATTCCCCAGTGCCCATATACAGCCAGATGCACAAGAGGGCGCATGTGTCTGGAGTTCATTTGCAGTGGCTTGGAGGCCCTGGTGCGCCCATATTCTCTCTCTCTCTCTCTCTCTCTCTCTCTCTCTCTCTCTCTCTCAAATAAATAAGTAAAATATTAAAAAAGAAAAAAAAGTTCATTGCATCTAGGTGTGACAAAACAAAGCAAATAAACCCTCCTAGCATATTACAATAGGAGCGAGCCATCTTAATATGAACGTCAATAAATCACAGACCCTAAGCTCAGTATACATGATGTGAAATACTGAACAGAGGAAGATGCCCACTGTCACCTCACCTCCTTGTTCTCCCTCCTTCCATTTCCATTTACAGAGACAGTTGTCTTCCTAGCCTCCTTCCTTTGCCTTCCCACCTCATGCCCCAGCTGCCAACCCATCCATAAACCACGGGATCCACAAGGAGGGAAGACCTTCACAGAGCCTGTTGGTTCTAACTCATAACAAGTGTTCAGTACACTGCTGGCTGGCTAAATGCACGAGCCAGTGAGAGAGCCAGGAAGGACCCAGACAGATCAATGGTGATTGATCCTTTGACTTCGATGGGGTGGGAAGCTGAGCGCAGAGGCCAGCTCCTTCCAAAGACAACACCCCCAGGCAGCCAGCACCCCCTGCTCATCACTCCAGCTCAGCTCCCAGCTAAAGGGCTGTCTTTTTTCTGCCAGCCTATCTCCTGCAGTGCCAAAAGCAATTTCCCTAGCCAAGAGCCCTGCATAAAAGTGACAGCTAGTTAGTGTGTGAGCTGAGAAGAAGATATGCCTGATTGCCCAACACACTTCACCTGGACTCATGAGAAATGGTGCTCATGGACTTGGTGTGATGCTAGGGGTCTATACCCTGAAGTGTTGGCCTCTGTTGGAGCTGGGGTGGGAGTTTCTGCCTGTCTGTTCTTGAGACTTCACCCAGGTCTTAGACTGCACTGCTTCTGAATCTGCCCCAGCATTTCGACTTCATGAACTCCTTTCGAGCAATGCTGCAATGAGATGCATTCAAGCTGGCTGTGGTGTGTGGTACAACCTCTGATTCCAGCACTGGAGAGGCAGAAGCAGAGGCAGGAAGATCATGAGATTGATGTCAGACAGTGCTACAGAGGGAGCTCTGAGCCGGCCTGGGATACAGTGTAAGACCCTGTACAAACAAACAAAAAAGACCAATGAGATATTTTTACATTCCTCCCAAAATTCAAGTGTCAACACATATTTGTGGAGTGAAAGTTTCCAATAACAAGAAAGAAGAAACCAGCTGAGAGACGTGGAAAATAAATTAGATTTCAAAGAGTTCTAAAGCCCCATGGCATTTGAAACTATCTAAAAGAATCGATTTCTATGTCTTTCTCCAAGATTCACTGTTGGGAGTAGAAAAGGCTAATTTAGAGAGGAAGTGTGACATAAGGTTGCAGGCTGAATATGGAACAAGACCAAGGAAAGGCTGAGCTGGAAGGAGACTCTGAAGTGTGGATGAGCTGTTTGTTCTGTTTCCAGAACAATGCAGGCACCACTGACGTCAATGCAAGAGAGGAAACAAAAGGCCCTTTGGGTGTGTGCAAGGTGCAGATTGGCCCAGCTCTGATGGGTGTTTGTGTGCTTGTTAGGAAGTGTGGTGAGGTGTGGATGTCAGCAAAACCGGAGCTCCCGCTCTGACCTCTGCATGTGAGCTGACAGCAGGCTTCCCAGGGCTTCTTTGGGAAAGACTGCTCAGATGACCTTGGTATTTGCCCCACCATCTGCATCTCAGGAATTGTATCTCCTTCACCTGGGCATAATCTATGTTTTGTACAACTGCAAATAATTTAAATTGCCATGGCTTTGTCTCTGCTATTCAATATTCTGTATAGACTTCATTGTTGTTTATTAAAATAAATGAATTAAAGTTAGTACCTTAAGATTGACTTTTTTATGTTAGACATCTCTTTATTGCTACATGAACCCAATTGTTAAATAGAGCCAACTGCTTTCCATAATTATCAATTATGCAAATAATTGTTTGTTTATTATTTATTTATTTATCAGTTACCTCTTCTTGTCCCCACTCCCATGGCTGCCTATACTGGACCTCTCCTTTCCAACTAGTCTTTCTTCGACTTGGATGGATTTTTGTTTGTTTGTTTTTTAAGGTAGGCTGACCTGGAATTCACTATGTAGTCTCAGGTAGCGAGAAAGAAGTGGCTCAGACATAGGAATTCCTGAATGTGGGTTAGCTGGTGGTGACCCAGCAGCTCAGATTGTCAACAGGCTACTGTTCATAAAGCTTTCTTCCCTCCCATCCCTGCACCCTAGGAGGGCCGAGGAGGGGTGGAGAGAGATGCTGCCAACCCACTTCTTGGACTAGGCAAGGCAGCCTGGCCTCCCCCATCGCAGCCTGCACTTTCAGAGCCTGAAAGTTGTTTCAAGTCCCACGTGTAAGAACTAGGACTTAACCCAGTCCCAGAGGAATTTCTGCTCTCTTCACACTTTGGACAGGAGCCTGGGACGTCACATGCTTCCATCAGGATCCACTCAAGGTACAAATGCTCTTGGCCAAGGTGCCAGAGGGGCGGCGTTGTCCTGACCCCACCCTGACTGGTGTGTCCCTGTGGCTTGCACATTGGGAAGGTCCTTTTCCAAATGTCTTCTTCACATCTAGTGCCCTGTCTCCATGAAGCCTGGGGTTAGCTCTGGCCCAGGTTAATCTATAACCCCACACCACCCCAGTTTGTGTTTGATTAAGTTCCCTTTTCAGAGCGCAGCACTCCTTTGACGACGTGCTTGGAGACTGGGAGTGCACCATTCATTTCCTTTGCATCTCTTCATTGCTGCAATGACCTTATTTCCTGAACCAAAACTTGCAACACATGGTTTCAGAAATAGGAAAGGCTACCAGGGATCTGACTGTCCCTGCCCCTCTGGGACAAGTGTCGAGCTCGGGCACCGGGTGTCCCGGGAGAGCGTGCAGCAGGAGCTCTGCGTGGCCGCCCTGCCCGCTGCTCAGGTGGTACCTGCGCCTAGATGAATGAACGAGAGTCCATGAATGAATGGGAGGAAGAGCGTGAGGGGGGCGCGCACGGCGATCCCGGCCCGGGACGAGCCTCGGGCCAGTCTGGTCCCGGCAGGCGGCAGGCCGGTGGCCTGGGCTCGGGCGGGGACGGGGCGCGGGGCCGGAGCTCGCGCCAGCACCCCCGCTCCGCAGTGGTACGCGCCACTCCGC
This sequence comes from Zapus hudsonius, assembly GCA_004024765.1. Lineage (NCBI taxonomy): Eukaryota > Metazoa > Chordata > Mammalia > Rodentia > Dipodidae > Zapus > Zapus hudsonius. The sequence continues at coordinate 13,725 of PVHP010009631.1, forward strand.
GCCCCGCGAGCCGGCCGCCGCCGCCCGCGGTGAATGGGAGGCTCCCCGGCCGGAAGTGGAAGGAACCACTCGGGCGGCCGAGGGGGGGCGCCCGCGCGCGGCGCCGCTTCATTGAGAACCTGAGCGGCGAACATGGAGTTCCATGTGCGTCTTATGTAAAGAGAGTGACGGGCGCCGCCACCAATGGGAGCGCGGCACTCGCAGGCCCGGCCCCCCGGGTATGCAGATGAGGCAGCGCCACAGCCAATGGCGAGCGCTGAGGGCGGGCGCGGCGCGCGCGGTCACGTTTTCCACTATGTGACAGCGGCGGGCGGCGACGGCGGCGCAGCGGGGACCCGCGTACGGAGCGGAGCAGGGCGGCGGCGGCTCGGGTCGGGCGGACGGACTGACGGGCCGACCGAGGGGCGACGCGCGGGCGGACGCGGCGGGGCGGTGAGTGGCGTGGCGCGGGGCAGGGCGGTGCGCCGAGCGGGGCGGCCGCTCGCCGCTTACGTAACCCGCGCGGCCGGGCGGGCGGGCCTCGGCGGGCGGCCTGGGGCGGGGGTCCCGGGGCTGCGGAGCCCCCGGGTGGCAGGCGGTGCGCGCAGCTCCAGCCTCGCCCCGAGTGCAAACGATGACTACCGCCGCCGGAAAGTCTGCGAGCCCAGCACAGCTGGCCCGATGCTGCAGATCAAGAAACTGAGGTCAATCCGCTCGTCCGAGGGCACAGCTACTGGGTGACCACCGCACCAGGCTATCATTCTGGAAGCAGCCCCCCACCCACCCAGATGCCCAAGGGAACCAGGGGTCAGCACAAACTGTCCCTGGGACACAGGGCCCCTTAAGGAGCTGGCTTCCTGCTCTGAGGTCAGAGGCGAGTCTGACCCTGAGGAAGGACCATTGATGGGCACTGGCCTAAGAACTTGGACATGGGCCCAGGAGTCCCCTAAGGGACAAGAAAGCCCCCGGGTCAGGCCAGGCTGGAGAACCCTGAGGGCAGGGAGACTACTCTGAGTTGGAGTAGTGGCACCATCTTTTGGGACATACGTTGGCTGCCAAGCACAGACATGGACCAGGAGGTGGGCGGTGGCCTGATTCCCCCGCAGGAAAGCCAGGGTGCAGGATGATAACTGGTTGCTAGGGTTTCTGTAACCTACACAAAAGGAACCAGTTTGGAAAGCTGATTCATACGGAGCTAGAAGGCTCCCTGGAAATCGCCCAGGGTAACCCCTAGACTTGACAGATGAAGAGGAGCAGACACAGGCTGACAACCCACACACTGCAAGACCAGGCCTGGCTCTTGGGATCTTTCCATCCCACTGGGCCATCATGTACTCCAGAGGCACAAGGAGGGCTTCAGATAGGGGACTGGCACTTGAGAGGAGGGGCCCTCAAGTCCCCTCAATGTTCTGGCCCCATTGCCATGACAGGAGGCCTCTCCCTGTAACTCAGCCTCCTGCATGTTCATGACATAGGAGGGGAGGTTCCTGGACAAGGCTGGGAAGGGAACAGGATTCTACCTAAAGAAGACTGTAATTGAGCATTGGGTTGTTAAATCTGAGTGAACCACATTATGTTAAGTTGTAAGTATAATAAAGCAAGTAGCCCCCCCCCCTTTTTTTTTTACTTAAATGGCAGCTGCTCCGTGTGCCAATGCAGGAATGGCACTGTGGGTGTGTGCAGCTCTCTGTCACTGCCATCTCAGTGTGATTCATCGCTACAGAACTGATGTAGCCCTGGTTTTCTGTGGAGGCTGGTGTTGGGGAGGAAGAGAGCCCTGTGCCAGCCAGCTGGCTGCTATTGATGACTTGGTGCTGTCCTGGGCGTCAGTTTCCTCTTCTGGATGGAGGGGCTCAGATGAGGCCATTTCCAGGTTGGCAGCTTCTGGCACCTGAGGAGGTGACAGGCTTGGAGCTATCTTGCCTTGGAATCATATAGCATCACCATGTGAGATATGTCTGCCATGCTTAAAGAATGTAGCACAGGTTTTGTTATCTATAGCACTCAAGCAATGAACTTTCTGGGAAATCTGGTGAGATGTGCAGGCCTGTTCTTAAATGATGATGTAGCTTTGCTCGGCGTGCACACCTCCTAGGCTCCAGCTCTGGAGTTGAGTGGTTGCTGGGATGTCACTATGGAGTCTAAGGAAAGAGCCCCTTGGCTGCTGCTTTTACTCTTGAAAAAAAAAAACATTTAGTGAAAGTGACTAGAAACAGAAAGCTCTCAGTTTTGTAGACCCTGTGGGTCCTGCCCTTAGGGTAAGATGTCCCCCATTAGACCCCGAGAAAAATCAACAAGTGTAGACCATGGCCTCTACTAGCCTTTGCCTCTGAACCAGGGCCCTTCTCTCTGAGGACCTGGTGCTCATGCCAGATCTGTATGCTCACTGTGTGCTCACGTAACAAGCTCGGCACCGCAAGTCTAGAACAAGTTAGAAGCAGGAAGTGAGCAGCAGTGCCAGGGACAGACTAAGGCTACATGGTTATCAGAGCAGAGTGGGCCATCTGAGAAACCAGGACCTGCTGACTGTGGTGTCTGGTCAACAGGAGGAGCCCTGGCCTGGGCTTCTGAGAACCAGCCAACATGCAGAGCAGTCTGCCCCTAGGTGGCTGGGGGCTGCCAGTCTTTGCATAGATTTTTCTGAAACCTTGTCCCCTGGTCTGAGACCTGTGGGAGAGTCCTGGAGAGGCCCGACTATGCCTTGCTTGCGTACCTCCTCCTTATTTGGACAGCCCTGGCCACATTTTCCTCCGTTACCCAACCGTCGCCATGGTGAATGTGGCTGTTTGTTTAGCAGGACAAACATTTTCTGTGGATTACAGCAGGCAGGCCCTAGGGAGTTGGCTCCTACCAGGAAGTAGAAAACATGTTATAATATTTGGGGTTGTAAAATACCGCGGGGCTTGCAAAAGTGCAGGCTGTCTGATTCCTGTTATATAAAGTTGGAAAACAGGCGAGTGAGCCAGGATGTGAGGAGCCAGGCTCGTGGGGGCTGGTCACAGGAGTGTATTCATTTCAGGGACATACATCAAACTGTGACCTTACAATTTATTTATGTATATTCCCTCTCTAAAAAAGACCCCCATAAGTTCATGAAACCTTTGCTGGCTTCCATCCCACCCTTCCCTAAAGTACTTCTTTTCACTTTGGCAGGGGCAGGAAGGGCTAAGGCCTCTGTGTCCCTGGTAGCAGTGTAAGCTGAAGCTGGGCCAGGCTGTGCTCTGGCGTCTGTTTCTGTATTTTTAAACTGTTTATTAAGGAAAGTGTGAATAGCCAGTGTGAATAGATAGGTAGAGAGGGCACCACAGTGAACTCCCCAGCCCAGCAGCCAGCCTCAGGCACCCTCCCCCTCCCCAGACTCATGATCTCATCACCCACTACACTTTCCCAGGGTGCAACTGTCTAGCCAAGACAAGCAGAGACCAGCTGAGTGACCAGGTCAGGAGCCTGAGCCTAACTCCTGTCCTCAGGCTGGTCATTGTCCAGGGGCAGCGTCAGCGAGCAGACATGGGGTGGGGCAGGCTCAGGTACAGAGCATCTCAGTCAGGCTGCTCTTCTCCCTCCCCGAGCCCTCCCCAAACTGACACCCCTCCTCCCTGACCCAAGTTTCTCAGGGACTCCTACCCACCTCAGCTGGCCCTGGCGGCCAGTGCAGGGTGCACGGCCGTGCGTACAGGAGACAAAGTCTGTTTTGACTAGCAGCCAGTTCTGCCAACTTGGCAAAATGAGTTCAGTCCATCAGGGCTGCTCATGCTGAGTGGTGCATTTTCTGAAATAAGGAAGTTTTAGACCAGTGGCTCAGTTTGGTTCATATTCCTGCCATGCTTTCCCCACCGGCTTTGCGAGAAAGTTTATCTTCCCTCCAAGGTAACCTGTGGCTCCATTCAGACAGACTCTGGGACTGGAACTTCAGGGCACAAACTAGTAGGCCTTGAGCTTGGAGCTCATACAGAACCCCCAGAGTGCACATCCAGGTGAGGGGATGAGTCTGCATATAAGCCAGCCCCTGCCAGCTCTGGCAGTGAGCTCTCCTGTTTCAGATCCTTGCTTTCCCTGCCTGTTGCTTTTCCTGTGGTGATTAGAGCTGAGGATGAAAGCTGGTATTTGTTGGACTCTTACCACATTCTAGAGAGTTGACATTGATCAGGGCATTGAATCCTCCCAACCGCCAATGAGAGGCAGGAGCTATCCAGGGTCGAATAACCTGGAAGGGGTGGCATGCAACGGAAACCTTGGCCCTCCCGGGCCTGTTCACTTTGCTTGCCACCCTACCACTGCTGCTGCTTGCCCCCAAACCCACTCACAGCAGAAAGGATGGGCCGCTTATGGGGTGAGAGGAGTGGGGTCAGGGGTGTTGGGGACCAGAAAGCTCTTGCACACTGAACAGCCCTTCATGCGGTCTCCTGTGGTTACCTCAGGTGTGAAGCCAAGAGGCGCAGTCATCTTCTTGTCTCTGGGACCAAACACCCAGCCAGAAGCAGTTTATGGAAGGAAAGGCTTTATTCCAGCCTACAGTTTGGGGAGAAAGTTTCATCATGGTGGGGGAAGCATAGCACAAGCAGGAAGCCTGCTCACATCATCATACATCAGCAGGGAAGTAGCACAAAGAGTGAGTTAATACTGGCAAGCAGACGGCACTATAAAATCCCAGGTGCATCCCCAGTGACACACCTCCTCCAGCAAGGCTCCACCTCTCATAGGTTCCACAAGTTTCCCCAAATTACCACCAGCTGGGGACCAAGTATTCAAAACACATGAGTCCATGGGGCACATTTCACATTTTAACCCCTCTAACTAGCTGGAATTGTGTCCAGCAGTGTTGGGGAGCAGAGCCTGTAGATTGGGGAATCAGTACACACAAGAGGTGACAAGACTTTGGCTCCATATGACAGTGCCATTGTAGAGAACAGAGGGCCCAAGAAGGACCCTGAAGGGAAGAAGTGACAGGGTTATTGGGATAGCTGCAGGAGAGGGCCATGGGCTGGAGGTAGCAGCAGTACAAAGTCCCCAGATCAGGACACACACATGGCTGGACAGGGAGGTATTGTTCAGAGGTGGCTGGATCTCCCATGGCCTAGAGTTCCTTGTGCAAATCAAAGGATGTCCTCTAAGTGAGGGTCTGGACACAGGCCTGGTGTGACATAGTGGGGCCAGGTGAAGACAGGAGTCCGGCTTGCAAGTCCATCTGAGCAGGAGTAGACAGGTATCCTGAGTAGGATGATAGTAGCCTCCCTCCCAACGGCTCTGTCCGGATGGTATGTTGTTGTCACACATACCAGGCTCTGGCAATTTTTTCATGTGGACAGGCATTTCTGTCTTAGAGTTCTACAAGTGTGGAGGGTCACCTACTCTGGCTGTCGCTGGAATGGTGCTGGTATTGGATTTTCTGTGACTAGGGGTGTTGACAGACTCCACCTGCCAGCACCATAACAAGCCAGTCCCTGCCTCTCTGAAATGTCTCCTTCCCAAAGTGTTAGTTCCCTTCAGAGCTGGGCGGACAGTCACTTCTGAGAAGTGGTGTCCCAGCCAGCACTGCTTTCTTCTCTGTAGGCCACTTGTTTGGTCTTTGTTTTTGAATGCTGATAGGACTTCCTTTGTCCTCAAAACATACCTTCACTACGCTGTCCCTAGACGTCCCTGGCAGACGGGCATTGTGCGATTTTGCCGGGTGCCTCGGGTATCTGCAGATGGGAAGATCAGCCTCTCTTCAGCTCTGTTGTGAGGGTTTTCCAGAAAGCTCTTGTTCCTGGGGAAGAGTATCACTTTCCTCCCTGTCTCTCGTCCTCCTACATAATGTGGGGCTTTTCCCTTTACATTAAAAAAAAAAACCAGAAAACTATTTTTAAATGGGGGGGGGGGCTGGAGAAATGGCTGTGTGGTTAAGGTACTTGCCTGCAAAGCCTAACGAGCAGGGTTCAATTCCCCAGTACCCACATACAGCCAGATGCACAAAAAGGCACATACATCTGGAGTTCATTTGCAGTGGCTAAATGCCCTGGCGCACCCACTCTCCCCTCACTCTCTCCTTGCAAATAAATAAATAAAATATTTTAAAAAACAGAAAACTTTCTCAGTTGGGTATAGTGGTGCACGTCTGTAAACCCACCTCTCTGGAGACTGAGGCAGGAAGGCCACAAGATTGAGCCAGCCCAAGCCACATGGAGAGACTTTGCCTCACCAAAACCAAAACCAAACATCAATTTTCTCTTACCTCTCCTGTGACTGCAGCCACCCTGCCTGGTCTTTTCTAATGTGGTGTCTTGTCTTCCTGCAGTGTTAGGCAGTGTTTGTTTCTTTGCCTCATGTGCTCTGGAATTTTAGTCCATGAGGAGAAGGAAGCACCATCTGTTCTCGTCTTCACCAGCATCTTCTTGAAAGGCTTGTGTCAGGTTCATTGGCTCAGCTGATTCCCAGCAGCAGTGTTTTTGGATTCTCTGTCTCCCCTCTCCCTCCATGATACCCTGGAGAGATCCACCTCACTGTGGGTGAGACTTCAGAGGTGCTGGCTGAAGGGTTACGTTGGGTCTCGGTGAAGTCACCTGCTGTGTGGCCTGTGCACATTGCTGGATGGTTTCACCATCTTCTCAGTATGGCCCTGCGGGGACCTCCACAGCGTGTCCACTGATGTTCCTCAGTAGCTGCATTCTCTGTCTGTCCAGGTAGGACAGAAGTATTGGATCTGTAGCACTGGTGTCTTCCTCTGGGCCTGGCTGGGGGAGGGTGGTGAGACTCCAGTGCAGTCTGTGGCTTACTTCTGTTTCTGTCTCGGCTGCATCTGAAAGGAAGTGCCTTCACTTGGTGACAAATAATTTGGGACCCTGGGCTGGGCCAGCCTGCTTCTGTGTGTCCCTGGGTGGGTGTCCTACCTGATCGGCTCATCTCTGGTATTGAGTCCTACACCCAGCACGTGTAGTGATCATGGCAAAACCCGGATGCTGTGTGTTGGCCCTTCACTGACCACAAGGAAGCTGTGGGGAAGGTACATTCTGCCTTCCAGGGCCCCTTGGTGAAGGTGCTGTTGCCTCCTGGCTCCTCCGATTTCCTGTGGGCTCAGTGAGTGGCAGTCAGATGGAGAGGGAAGCCAGGTGTCTGTTCCCCAGTCCATGATGGTCTGGGTTCCCTGGCTCCCTCCTCTTCCCGTTCAGGCCACATGGTGACAGCCTCTCCCCAGCCCTGGCCCCTGGACTTCACTGCTTACAGTTGTTTCCCTAAACTTAATGTTCCTGTGGCCCTCACCTCTGTGGTTTCCCCAGGGTAATGTCTCTTGATGCCCGGGTCCTGCTGGAAGTGTCATCCCAGTCCTCACCCAGTGGCTTCTAGCAGTCTCCTGCCTTTGGGCTTGTGGCCTCCTACCTGCTGATCTGCCCACCCTCCCCACTAACTCAGCCTCTGACCCTCCGGGTCTCCAGGTCTCTTCGGAAGCCTTGTTAGGAGCCTATTTTCAACCCCTCCCCCCACTTACCCCCAAGTACCCAAGTTAAAGTTTCTGTCTAGTGTGGCCCTGGGATCCTGTCCAAATCTAAGCCAAACCCCATGGTTCTGGTCTCAGGCTCTCCATGGTTCACTGACTGGGGTGAACCCAAGGCCACTCCCTACTCAGACCTCCTCATTCCAGTGCCTAGCACCCTAGCAGCTGGAGGACACCACACCTGCTGTCCCCGTCTTCTGGGGCCTCTTTATCTTCCCTACCACCTTCAGTCATCCTGCTGCAATGACATGACTGCTGAACTCTCCTGTCCGTGTCACCTGGGGAGATGGGAGAACCCTGCCTCCTGTTTAGCATGAATGTAATTTCCCCAAAGTTCCCCACACTGGGCTTGGGGCTGTCAGTGGCCTTGTCTGTCTTCTGACAATTTTTTAACATTTATTATTTATTTATTTGAGAAGTGAGAGAGAGAGAGAAGGCCATGCCAGGGCCTCCAGCCATTGCAAATGAACTCCATTGCGTGAGCCACTTTGTGCATCTGGCTATACATGGGTACTGGGGAATTGAACTCAGGAATTGAGCCTTCTGCTTTACAGGCAAGTGTCTTAACTGCTGAGCCATCTCTCTAGCCCCTTTCTAACAGTTCTGTCAAGCACCTCCATGGTCAGCTAGCTGCCTTCCTGATCCAGGGCAGGTAGGAGCTCAGGAATGAAGGACATGGGAGCTCATGATGAAGTCAATCATGGATCCCCATCTCTGCTGCTACATCTTTATGCAATGTACTGAAAGATCCCAACAGGCTGCACTCCTCACTGGCTCCTTTTCATGTTTGACCCATCTTCTCCTCTGCCAGCTCCGTTCCAGAACCTGACATGAATGGATACACAGACTTTCCCCCCAATCCCACCAAGCAGCCGGTGGAGCCCCGGCCGAGCCAGGCTGCACTCCAGGAAGATGTGGACATGAGCAGTGGCTCCAGTGGAAATGAAACCAACGAGAACTGCTCCACAGGGCGGGACTCGCAGGGCAGCGACTGTGATGACAGCGGGAAGGAGCTGAGGATGCTGGTGGAGCCGGCAGGCACCCACCAGAGGTAAGTCAGCCTCGGGCCAGGCAGGCACCGCACATTGTATCCTGTTTCCCCCTCGGTGAATTCCTTTTGCCTCTTCAAGTCATAATTACCAAGACTCTGAAGAGTTCTGTGTATCTTAACTCAGTAACTAAGACCAGTGCTCGTCACTGTAACAATCTCACTGTCATTATGTTTTATGTGTCTGATGCCGACAGACAGACACTGTCCAGTGAGATCCTATCCTCCCTGGATGGGTGCTTGTGAGTGCTGATGCTGAGTGCCTGTGCCTCTGCTCTTACAGCCCTGATGCCTTCAGGTTGATGAGGACAGAGCACGAACACAACCCGTCCACGAGCGGCTGCGGGTGAGTTCCCCTGGCGCCTCCCTCACGCTCGCCAAGAATGTGTGGCCGGACTTGGTCTCAGGTGTCAGGGTTTGGGGTGATGGAACATTCTTCAAGCTCTGCTCAGATTGCTGGTCCATATCACCAGGCCAGTGTGACTGGTGCCATCTGACCTCTCACATACCTACTGTCCCTATGCTTGAGGCTCCTCTTAGCTTCACTTAGGCCAACCCGGGCATGTTCCCCAGGAACTTCCTTACCCTTTTGGGTTTGTAGCAGGTTATCTGTGTGTCCACAAACATTTAAGTGTCACCTCTGGAACAAAGTCCACTCCTAGTCCCCAGCATGCAGGCACTTGGCCTCAGGGACCTGGCCATCATTCACCACCTACCCTTTGCTCTACACAGAGCCATCTCTATCAGCAGCTTCTGCTGTCTTCCTGTGGTCTCTATCCTTTTCATAATGCCCTTCCCTCTCCTCTGAGCTTGTGACCCATGCTCATGTCTCCAAAATCCACTTTGCTAACTCCCACAACGCCCTCCACACAGTCCTTTCCCTCTGCACGGAACAGGGAAGGAGGGCCCAGCTTAGTGCACCATGCTACTGTGAGATGATCTACAGCCCTTCCCGAGTGAGGCCTGGCCCTGATCCTTGGGGAACAAACCTGGGTGGAGGGCTTCTCTAGCCCTTCCTGGGTGAGAGCAGGGAATCTCACCCAGGCAGTGATATCCTGGCAGGAGGTATTTGGCCATCTCTACAGACCTTACTGGTGGCCACAGCTGACAAAGGTGCTCACAGTGAGGCTACTAGACACCCAGGGCCCACACTTCAGAAACAGACACCTAGGAAGCACACCTCTAATTGCCTCTTTCTTGAATTCCACAGTAGCGAGCAGTCTGCCAAAGCTGACACCCACAAAGAACTGATACGAACGCTGAGGGAGCTGAAAGTTCACCTCCCTGCAGACAAGAAGGCCAAGGGGAAGGCCAGTACCCTGGCCACCTTGAAGTACGCCCTGAGGAGCGTGAAGCAAGTGAAGGGTATGTCCACTGCCCACATCTGCTTAGACCCATGGACACAAGTTGTAAGTGCTCCCAAACTCCAGCTTAGGTGTGTGGACTTCCTAAGACTCGTTCTTGAAATAGCAGAAGGAAAAGCGAACATTCTGCTGAAACTGCAATTGACAGGAAAGCTCAGCTCATTGCAAGTTTCTATCACACTACTTTCAGAGGCCAAAACAACCAGTAGAAAACCAGTGAGTAAAAGAATCTCCTGACTGCATAAGCCTTTTTCTGCCTACAGAAGGCTCAAGTCATGTCAGAAGAGTCTAGAGTATCCTGGGCTCTGGCACGAGACTGATGTTTGAAGCAGGGACTGAGTCCAGGAAGATGGTCAGGTGCTGTGGGGTGTAATAGATCAGAACAGAACGGAAGCAAAACATCCCTGAGCATTTAGCCTCCGTCTTACCCACCTCTAACCTGTAGCTGAGAGGAGAGACGGGAGGATGCTACCAGCTCTTAGCAACTTCTTTTGTATCTCAGGCTGACCTCAAACTGTTGCTGAGGATGACCTTGAACTTCTGATGCTCCTGCTTCCTGCACCTCCTGAGTGCTGGAATTTAAGGTTTATGTGGTATTATGCAAGAACTCTACCAACTAAGCTATATCCCCAGTCCCTTCTATTTAAAAAAAAAAGTTTTTTATTTGAGGAAGAGAGAGAGAGGATATGCATTCTAGGGCCTCTTGCCACTGCAAATGAACTCCAGACACATGCACCACTTTGTGCATCTGGTTATACATGGGCACTGGGGAATTGAACCCTAGGTCAGCAGGTGTTGTAGTCTTGGAACCTTCAGAATGAAGGTCTGCCCCGTTTGTGTGTTTGGAGTCTTACTAGAAGGCAGAATATGACCATTTAGAACTAGCCAGTGGGGAGTAAGACTAAGGGTCTGCAAGAACATGTAACAGAGCCTATTATCCAGGAGACCAGTGTCCCACAACGTCCTTGGTAGACTCAGCCCTCCTTCACTGGCTCTCACACAGGACCCTCACTGGGCAGGATCCTCTTCTCCTGGGTCTCACACTGTTGTAGTGTCCTTGTCTCCAGAGCAGTGGGGAATGCTGGGCTGTGTCAGTAGACCCTGACTGAGCTGCTGGCCAACAGCTGGTCCTTGGAGTTCAGGCCTGAGACCCCTGGTTGGTCTATCCTAGGCTGGACCACCACCCACTGCTCAGGCAGATATCTACATGTGCCTCTGTGCGGAGCAGGGGCTTCACTGTTAGTCTCCTGGTATCTTGGGACTCAGCACCCAGGTAGGCGAGGCTGGTGTCTAGTAATTTGAGGATGAACCTAGTCGTCAGTCTTCCCAGTTCTAGGTGTTTGCATTGTTTGTCAGTGATGGGTCTTGGTTTGCTGAAGCCAGCATTCATGTCATCCTGCCATGAGGTGGCCTGTGCTCATGTGATTGGGTATCTTCAGCATGAAGCCTGTGCAGGCTCCTAAGTATTTTGTGAGGATTAACGTGGTCTAACTGGGGTGCCATAGCTGCTGGTTAGTGCTGGTCAAGCCAAAGGCCACTTGGGAACGTGGTGCCCTGGGACCTGAGCGTGCAGTGGAGGCTGCACCTGAGGAATCGCCCTCTCCAGAAGGAGCAGCTGGTGCAGGCATTTGTCTGACTAGACGGCGGCCCTGCCCCCAGGACTGGCAGTTAGGGTTCTTTGGTTTGGCCACTGAGTAACTTTAGAACTTGGGAAGTTTGCCAAATCAGGAACTTTCCAGTGCTTTATAGTACTTCGTGTCTTGATTTGAGAGCGAGTTCACAAATGTACCAGCCTGTGAAGGTGGAGAAATTAACATCAGATAAGACCCAGCCATGGGTCCAAAGGTCTCACCACCCCGCTCCAGGAAGCACACGCTTGGCTGGATCCTGAGTCACACTCAGAACACAGCCCTGGTTCTATACACCTGAGGGTCTATGGGGCTCTGGAGAAGGAGCCCACTCTTCTGCTTCTGTCTGTGGTGACAGCCACTGTGCTTATGGACATGCTGCCCTAGACAGGCACGCCTAGATGAGGCCCGGGGCTGGTGTGGTGGGCTTTGGGTGACTGGCACACCCGCAGATTCCATTCACACCTCTATGTGATGCTGGGGCTGGTTCCATTCTGCAGGGGTGGAAGTACCTGCTGGGGCCTCTCAGGACCAGCAGCCCCATGTCCTGAGACAACATGGAAGTTGTGTTGGGCTCCAGGCCCCTTCTGGAGGTAGAACTCCATACCTGCCTGGCTTAAAGCATTTGTCAGTTTAAAAAAATTTTTTCACCAACAAACAAGTAATTAAAAAAAAATTCCACCAGAAGCCTACCATTTCAGAGAAAGCACCACATACCTGCTCTTTAGGTCTGTGAATTCTCGGTGTTCTGAAAGACACAAGCTCATCCCACTGGTTGATCTGAGAAAAGCAGGGCTCAGTCACACTGCGCCATCACCCTGGTTTCACCAACTGAGCATGAATATCGTCTTTCCCACAGCTAATGAGGAGTATTACCAGCTGCTAATGTCCAGTGAGAGCCAGCCCTGCAGCGTGGACGTGCCCTCCTACACTGTGGAGCAGGTCGAGGGTATTACCTCAGAGTACATTGTTAAGAATGCGGTGAGTGTCTGGGCATGGCTCTCCCTTAGGCAAACTGCGGGTCCTCTGCACCTAGTGGCATCCTAGAGTGGAGCTTCAGGAAACAAGGGTGCAGCTGGTGGCTGGAGGACAGTCACATTCTAGGCTTCTGCTTTTTTCTGGAAGACTGGCCTCCTCACCCTGATCAACTCTGTTTCATCTTCCCAGGTGCCAGAGAGGCCCAGCTGTGACAGCTGGAGGCTCCAGCCTTTCACAGCCTTAGAGTGAGGAGACAGACTTGCTGACTATCCATTTGTCCAGGCTTCTTGGTCATGATGGGGGTTGGGACTAGAAAGCCTAAAGCCTACATGGTTTTATTGTTTGTTTGTGTTTTCTAGCTCAGGCTGACCTGGAACTCACTCTGTAGTCCCAGGCTGGCCTCAAACTCAGTGATCCTCCTACCTCTGCCTCCTGAGTGCTGGGATTAAAGGCGTATGCCACCACACCGGCTAGCTTACATGTTTTTAAGTGCCCTGTAGAAGTAGGCTGGAGGTCTTGGGGAGGGGAGATCCCACTCATCCCGTGAGTTCTCTTTCAGTGACAACAGACATAGTAACCTGAGGGAATCCACCACTGGAATTGGGGAGACACTGGTCTCAGCATGGCTTTCTGACTCTTCCTTCCTCCTGCTTAGCCCTGAGGATGGGGGGGGGGGGGCTTGGCTCTATACTCAGAGGGTCAGCCCACTCTTCAGGTTGCCCCCAGAGTCCCAGAGAAGGCCAGGCAGGGAGAACAGGAGAGCCAAGGAGGGCTGCCTGATACATCATTCCTGCTGTCATCACGCAGGACCTGCACTGGAAAGGACAGTAGTTGTGCACGGCAGGTTGGGCCCCACGTGGTCCTTGCGGCAGCTGCTCCCTCCAGCCTTGCTGGCTGTCCAGTCTCTGCTAGCTAGGGTCACCTGGGCATGTTCTTCCCTCCAGGACATGTTTGCTGTGGCTGTGTCACTGGTTTCTGGGAAGATCCTGTACATCTCTAACCAGGTCGTCTCCGTATTTCACTGTAAGAAGGACGCCTTCAAGGACGCCAAGTTCGTGGAGTTCTTGGCACCTCATGATGTCAGTGTGTTCCACAGCTCCACAACCCCTTGCAAGCTTCCGCCCTGGAGCGTGTGCAGTGGACTAGGTAAGGCGCTGGCTGCGGTGCTCTGTCCCTCTCTGAAAGGGGGCGGAGAGGGTTAGTGGCTCCTCACTTCACCTGTGCTGGAGAGAGTGGCCCACAGAGTCCTCCTGAAGGGCTCTAAGTAGTTGTCTGTCTCTTCAAAATAAATTTAGAGAAAAAAATAGCCTCTTTGTAGTCTTCAGAGAGACTTCAAAAACTGTTAGGCATGTTAGAAGTGAAGCTGTTCTGCTGAGCTGGAGTTTTGACGCAGTACAGAGTGTGGGGACATGAGGATGGTGGATGGGCGCCAGCTCAGGCGGCCATCATGGACAAGTGGGACATGTCCCAGAAGGACTTGCCAGGGCTCCTCACCTTGGCTGGAGGCAGATGTGAAGCCCTTGGGGCTTGCTAGGCACCTCAGCCAGTCTGCTCAGTGGGTGGCACCTGCCTGGCCTGTGCATACATCTTACTGTGATCTCCTCATGGCTAGGCCTCTTGCCCTGCCCTGCCATCCCCATCTTCCCTCCCTGCAGCCAGCTCTGGCTGTCTCCTGGCCTGGAGACCTACTGCTGCTGCATCCCTCCTCTCGCCCTTCCTCCCCCCCCCACATCTGCTCTGGTCTGAATATGAGCCGTCTCCTCCCAAACTCATCTTGGAACTTGCCGTAATGGCAGTACTGAGGTGGCACCTCTAGGAAGCGGGAGGTCAAGAAGAGGGCTTCTTGCCTTTCTCCTGGGAGAGCTTTCCCAGTTTCTCAGGACCAGACTGGTGCTTCAGGGTTGGGTCATTATAAAGCAAGACTGTCCCTTGCACAGCATTGCTTCTTCACATGCCCCTCCCTTCCACTTCCTGCCCTGAGTTGAAGCAGCATATGACCCTCCCCCCAGCCAAGCAGATGCTGGCACCATGCTCTTGAACTTCTCAGCCTTCAGAACTGTGAGTTAAATGAACCCTACTCTCCTAAGTCACCTTTCTGGGACAGCTTGTGAGAGCAACAGAAAGTGGACCGAAACAGAAAATTGGTATCGAGAACTGGGTTGTGGTAGCAATACCTGAAAATATGGATGCAGCTTTGAACCTGGGGTGCGTAGTAGGCTGGGCTGCTTTTGAAGTGAGAGCTGGAAAGCCCGAGTGTCCAGGTGATTCTGGCACAGGCTCAGGTGACAGGAAGGCTAGGGAAAGCTGGGCGCTTCTTGGAGATTGCATAAGAGGTCATGACCAGCATGCTGACAGACACGTGGTGGTGGCTGTGCTGAGGAATGACGGCAGCCTGGCCACACAGAGTGAAAGAGCTGCAAGGCGACCAGGCAGCCAGAGATTGCTATGGGAGGCAATGGATGGCAGATGAGGAGCCCCTCACCGCAAGGGGACAGACCCGAAGAGATCTTCACGAGGCCTCTCCCAGTGCAGACTCAGAACGTCTGACCGTGAGGCCGCCTTGTGCCTCTGCTCCTGCATCATATCAGGTGTTGCTCTCCATGGCTTCCCCCCCTCCCAGCAGCAGTTCCAGAGCACAGGTGCAGCCTGGCTGTTCCAGGTGTGGAAGCCGCAAGCCCTGGCACTCTCCACAGGGCGCCGGCTCTTCAGGCATGCGAGGACTGGATGAGGCAGGGCTTCCTCTACCGGATTCCAAAGGCCCAGGCCAGAGCCGCCATAGAGAACTTCATGAGGACCATGGGGAGGAGCTGCCAGAAGAGCCACCACCCTGAAAAGCTAGGACAGTAGAGTCACAGTGACACCACCTCCTGGGAAAGCGACCCGACCCCGAGAACCAACTCTGGACTGAATCCAGCAAGGCACGGGGTGGGCTCCCCGGAGCTTTGGGGACCCAGCCTCCCCGTCTCAGAGCACAAGAGGTGGCACAGAGGAAGTGATTCCCTCCAGCTCGTCCGGGTTTCAGACTGACTTGTTTGAGCCTCACCACCCCTTCCTTCTGGCCTGTCCTTCCTGCTGGAGCTACATGTCTGC
This sequence comes from Zapus hudsonius, assembly GCA_004024765.1. Classification (NCBI taxonomy): domain Eukaryota; kingdom Metazoa; phylum Chordata; class Mammalia; order Rodentia; family Dipodidae; genus Zapus; species Zapus hudsonius. Next base: position 29,280 of record PVHP010009631.1, read on the forward strand.
TCCATGCCAACGTTGCCAGTGTCTGGAAGCAGATGACTGGTTTGCTCTTAGGCTCACAGCTGGACTTTGGACTTTCTAGTTGGCACTGGAACAAGTTTGGACTTTGAAGACTGTGGGGTGAAGCAATCTTTCCTTTTCCTTTCATTGTGAGAACATGAGGTTTGGCTGACAGGTGGAAGGAAGGCTGTGGTTTGAGCATGTTTGGTCTCTCTACTACTCGTGCTAAAGTTGGCTCAATGCAGTAGTACTGGGAGGTGGACTTTTAAGGAATGACTGAGTCCCTGAAAGGAGTTAGGGCTGTTCTGTCAGGTGTGTGTTTGCTGTCTTGACACTGGATTAGCTACAGTGACCACCACCCACAACCACATTGAGTCCTCCCTCCTGCCCTTCTGGCTCTCGGCTCGTGTGGTCAAACTGTGCATGTCTTTGTTCTCGTCTCCAATGTAGTGGGAAGACTTTGAGTCTAGAAAGGGCGATGACGGTCTCAGGCCACAACACAAGCAGCTGCATGAGGGAGCGGAGGGAGGCAGGGAGAAATGCTTCCTCACTCCTTCACTCACCAGGACAGCCAGCTAAAGCAAGTCCCTCAGCATCTGTCCGCCCATACCTGATGTTGGCTTAGCCCCTCCTGGACTCTGACTGTCCAGAACTGAAGCTGGACTGAAGACCAAGGGCACCTGAGGAGCAGCAGACATGAACAGAGCCAGGAGTTCCCCTGGCCGTACCACCAGCGACTGTCTGCCATGGCTGGTGGGTCAGCCCTCTCTGTTTGGTCAAAGGCCACTCAACCTTTGCTGTCACCACCTGGAATTAGTGGCTCTTGCAGGCTCAAGGACCTCATCAGGCAGCAGCTCCTTTTGTCTCATTCATTCAGTCTTCAGTGGGGATGGACACTGCCTTCATGTCCCCAGCCAGCTTGACGACAACATCAGGCAAGCCTGGAGCAGGTGTGAGGGACTCCTCTGATAGAGGGTGTCTACAACCTTCCAAAATTCCATCCCAGAGACTGTGGTCCAACTCTTAAAGTTAGCAGTGTGAGTTACAAGGACCCCGCAGGGTTAGGCCACTACATGGAAGAGAAATGGATTTTCATGTGGATTTACATACAGTGTGAGCAGTCATGGGCCACACACGCCAGCCCCAGAATGATGATGACCAAATTCCCATCTGAATAAAACAGAAACAGGTGACTTTCCAGAGGCCTTAACTGAAGGCTAGTGATTTTATATCACTTTCATAACTAGTAACCGCCTATTTGTCTTCCTTTCTTTGGAATAGAAGAAATTTTTTTTTATATTTTATTTATTCAATTTCTAGCAGAGAGAGAGAGAGAGAGAAGGGGGGGGAGAGAGCACACCAGGGCCACCATCTTGTGGGTCTGGCTTATGTGGGTTCTGGGGAATTGAACCCAGGGCCTTAGGCACTGGAGGCAAGTGCCTTAACCCCTGAGCCATCTCACCAGCCCCTGGAATAGAAGAAATTTTATATGAAAGATCAAAGTTTAAGATATCTTGGTTTTTTAAATTCCTTTATCTTAGAAACACCTATCTCCTCTTTTCTGATGTGATGGCCCAACTGAGCTCATGTTTTTCCAAAACATTTTAAATTTTAAAGTAAGTTAATATCTTACAGAGTATTGATATAATTTTTTTGTTTGTGTTTTGAGTCAGGGTCTTGCTCTAGTCCAGGCTGACCTGGAATTCACTATGTAGTCTCAGGGTGACCTCGAACTCATGGTGATCCTCCACCTCTGGCTCCCCAGTGCTGGGATTAAAGGCGTGCACCACCAGGCCCTGAGTTGTTTCTGTTAGAACTGAATATTCCAGAAGTGTTTGTTTGAAATGCTTAGGGATTTATCTGCAGACATCAGTGTGTCTTCCAGAGTTAAGCCATGGCTTACTTGACTTGAAGCAGAGGTATGTGCCATTTTAAATCATCTCAAAGACTTCTAAACCACTGGGTGTAAAATGTTAAACTGCATAGCTGGTGATATATTTCATCTAAAAGGTCTCTAATTACAGGGCTCTCTTTGTATTTGGATCAGTTTGCAGTTTACACCTCAGTTCTGTCCTGTGGCTTCCCTGTAAGAAACAACACATGGTCTCTTGAGGTGTTCACTTGGATAAATGACTGCAGGTTTGTTTCTCTTAGATTCATTTACTCAAGAGTGCATGGAGGAAAAATCTTTCTTCTGCCGTGTCAGGTGAGTCCTGCCTCCAGTCTTCCAACTCAGAAAATAAATAGTACAGACATTCCACCATCAGCAACTGTGGAAGGGTCGGGAGGTGTGTGCATGTCCCCCCACCCCCACGCCTGCTTGCAGAGCCTACACGCAGACACACTTGAGTCATTCCACTGTTAGTGTGCATACACGGTGGGTGAGTCAACCGGGCCCTCTGCACTTGTGTGTTCTCAAGGCTCACAGAGGTGCACGTCGTGTTGGCTTATCTTTGCTTAGTTTCAGTTTTCCTAGAAAACTCTTGGGGACCATTTGAGCATCCAGTGTGGTGTCAGGAGTGACCCTGGGAAAAACACTGCCCCATTGGGAGTTGGAGCCCAGGATCTCTCTGAGGGAGCAACTTTCCTTTCAAAGCCTTGTGCTTTGCTTTGCTCTAACCGCAAGGTGTTCAAGAGGAGGGCTGGCCACAGTGTGGACTCTGACCTTTGACCTTTCGGTGTGTGTCCAAGTGGGCACAGGCAGGTGCTGCCTCAAGCATGGCCTGCGTCCTCACCAGAGGCATCGGTGTGCTAGTCTGGCTCAACACTCTGAGCCTCTGGTACAACCAGTGAAAGACTTGATCAGCCAGGGGAAGAGCTGGCTAGCAGGACAAGCCTTTCTTTGACATGACCAAGCCTTGCCCTGGGATCTCTCCACAGTGTTGGGAAGCACCATGAAAATGAGATTCGCTACCATCCGTTCCGCATGACGCCCTACCTGGTGAAGGTGCAGGAGCCCCAGGGTGCCGAGAGCCAGCTCTGTTGCCTGCTGCTGGCAGAGAGGGTGCACTCGGGCTATGAAGGTATGGTCACCACCTGGCCCTCCACCATCTCATATTCCACAGGGATATCTAGAAGCCCCCTCCCCAGCTGCTTGTCTACTGGCCTTCCCCCAATCTGGTCAGTGTCCATCTTCCGTGAGACTCAGTGCATCCTGCCCTGCCATCTGGTCCCCACAACAGATGAAGATCCCCACATGCTGCTTGCTGTGCTTCCTCTCCCCTTCCCCCAGCGCACTGCCTCCTAGCCACAAAGAAGTGTCAACCCTGGAAGCTCTTGGACCCCATGTCCCTCCCATCCTCAGTCCACTTGTCTCTGCCTCACAACACCACCACCCTCAAGAACCCCACACAGCCCCTCAGCTTCCTGTGCAGAGTGTCCTTCCCTCCCACCTTGGCCCCTCCTGATGTCCACCAGGGCTGCCTTCCTCCTGGCCTTTTGTGCAGACAGTGAGCCTGTAACACATGTCCTCACTGCCAGCCCTCGCCCTGCCTTCCCTCAGCCTGGCCCTTCCTAAGTAACAGCCCATGCCCCAGCAATCCTGCCACTGTCCCTGAATCTGTGTGGCATCTTCTAAACACTGTAATGTCTATATCAGATGTGTGTTTCTCAGAATTGAGCGTTTGTACTAAATTCTTTATTTTTTAGCCCCTAGAATTCCTCCTGAGAAGAGAATTTTCACAACTACACATACACCAAATTGCTTATTCCAGGATGTGGATGAAAGGTATGTGGTGTCATACCATCCCTTCCCACTGTCCCTTGTCTGGGGATCAAGGCTGTATTCATATTATCAGCTTCCCTGGAGAGGTCTTCACTGTTCGTCATCACCCTTATAGTTACACAGTAGCAATGAAAGAAAGCAGATGAACTTTCTTCTCTGGGCCATTAGTGCTAAAACCAGGGCTGCGAGGGGGTTTTACCTACAGGTTACTCAACAAAAACTTTAACGATGTACAGTCAGTCACACCACACAGTGACTGACCATGTGTACTATGGAAACACCATGAGATTATAAAGGAACAGGGAAAATTCCTGTTACCTAGTGATAGCACAGCTGTCATGATTTGTGTAAAAGTAGAGAAAATACAGCTGTGTATGGTCCATGGCATTTGTTAAGGACCAGCCACTGTGCTACTGGTTTGTGTTCTTACAGGTTATTGTCACTTAGTGTACACTCTTGTTTATTGCCGTGAAACACCGGCCACAGCCTCACACTGCTTGTGACCTGTGTTTCTTGATCCCGATAGCTGGCTAGGTCTGCCTACTTCTGTGCAAGTTTGCCTTCCATCATGTAGTCACCTAACGATACCTTTCTCAGACTCTGTCCCCATTGCCAAATCACACTAAAATGTTCATGAGAGCCAGTTGTAGTGGCACACACGTGTGATCCCACACTTGTGAGGCTGAGGGAGAAGGAGTAGGAGTTCAAGACCAGCCGGAGATACAGAGAAAGGCTCTTCCTCAGAAAAGCAAAGCAGGAAAATAAGACCAGAAGGTCACAAGAAATGAAAGGTGTGAGCAGATTTCTGAAGGGGATTGTTGAAGCTGAGCTATCTTTATCATCCTCTGAAAACTCTGAGTAAATCATGATACCAGCAGGAGTGGGTGCGAGGGCAGTGTCAAGGCACTGGTGGCGTGACCTCAGCAAGGAGCCTGTCTCCAGCCTCCACACTTCTTCCCAGAGCCCCCCTCGGGCCAGGCCTCACCATGAACCTGCCACCCTGGGTGCCATTGCTGGTGCTAGTGCTCTGGGTCTGAGTGGACTCGAGCCCCGTGTGCCTTCTGCAGATGAGCAGACATGGAGCATTGGTTGCACTGCTGGAAATGTTTGGGGAGACGTGTGTCCTCAGAAAACACCACAGGAAGTGGACAAAACAGACCAGGTCACCTATGAGATTCTATGGGAATCAGTCTTCCCCACTGTCTATCTGCAGAGGAACACAAGACTAGTCAGGTTTCACTGCCTCCAGGGACAGTCTGCTCTGTGGACAGCCAGAGACCCATCTCCTCCAACCCCAGGCCGCTTGCTCCTTGTGTTCTGCAGACCCTGAAGGCCCAGGGAGAGTTTTCTGGGCTCTACCTTGCCCTGGCCAGGACCTACAGGCTCCTTTCACAGAGCCCATGGCCAGGCCAGGCCAGAGCCTTCCCTCCTCTTCTCCCTCTTCTCCTTCCTCCCTCTCCTCTTCCTCCTCTCCTCCTCTCCTCTCACTCCCAACTCCTGCTCCTCCAGCCTGGATCTGGGATGATGCCAGGGACATTCTGCACATAGTGTACAAAGGAAATGGGGTCTGAGAGGGCAGGCTCCTCAGATGCAGAGGAGAGTCACGAGTTCCACCCCCCAGGGACAGGCAGCTCCCTCGAAGGACTTGGCAGAATGACTTTCCACACAAGCAGAGGAAGAGCTGGAGGAAACATCTGCTGGCTGCCCAGAGGAGGCTGAGTGGCAGGTGACCGAGCCAGACACAAACAGAGCCAAGGACGCTGGTTCCACCTTCAGTGGCTGAGGGACAGCCTGGAACACAAGGGACCGCTCCAGGGAAGCCTTGACAGGCACTGAGCAAAGGCCTCAGGCAGGCATGGAGACTCCTGGGTATCTACAGGAAGCCACCTGCCACATGGGCAAAGTGAAGGAGAAGGAAGGGTCCCTGAGCTAGAAAAACCTGTTTAACAGAGACACACACCAGGACACATCTGGTCAGACCAATGGATTACATACCAGGACATACCCACACCAGGACTCTGGAAAACTAATGGATTACATAGGAAAAACGGGGCTCAGGAGATAGCTCATTGGACAGCATGCCTGGGATGCAGGCATGAGGGTGAGTTTGGACCACCCCAGCACCCACATAAAGTTGAACATGTCTATAACCTCAGTGAGAGGTACAGATGGGAGAACTGGAAGCTCACTGATCAGGTAGCCTGGCCACCCGAGCGGAAACAGAGACCCTGCCTTAAACAAGGTGAAAGGCAAGGACCAACACCTGAAGTTGGCCTCTGACCCCCACACATGGTCACCTGCACAGACACACAGACAAAAGAAAAACATTGTTTCAGGAGATGAGACACAGAGCTCAGTACCCAGGCCTTGCATGCTCTCATGGACGCTGGAGTCTTCAAAGTTGTGGTTCTGTGAGCCCAGCTCTGCGCTTCCGTTGTGGAGGCTTTGGAGCCTGTCCTCCTCCCATGAGTCATGGAGGCCTTGGAGCCTGTCCTCCTCCCATGAGTGAGCCTGGCACTTCACCGAATGCTGACTGCCTCATGTTTCTTGCCTTGCAGGGCCGTCCCCCTCCTGGGCTATCTACCTCAGGACCTGATTGAGACACCCATGCTGCTGCAGATCCACCCCAGCGACAGGCCCTTGATGCTTGGCATCCATAAGAAGAGTAGGTCCCCTTTGCCTAAGCCCTGAGGGGGTACACACTCTGACGCTCTGAGGGGTCAGCTCCACTAAGGACGTTGAGTTCTGGCAGATGTCACTAAGGCCCTGGGGAGACTAGGGCAAGAGAAAACCTCACAGGCTCCTTCGTGGCCACGTATCCCTTGGCTGTGGCCTTGAGTCAGTGACATCTCATTTCCATGGAGATGGGGGGAGACCAGCTGAGCTGTGGCTGGGTGGGGGTGGGGGGAGCTGATCAGCCAGAGGAGTGGATGTGCACAGCGTCACCAATCGCAGGAAACACCCCCTGGTGCAAACATGGGGGCCAGAAGCTGTGGCCTTGAGGAGGTAACTGTCCACTTGTGTTAACCCTTTCCGTTTCCTTCCCCTAGTCCTCCGGTCGGGCGGACAGCCTTTTGACTACTCCCCCATTCGGTTCCGTGCCCGCAATGGGGAGTACATCACATTGGACACGAGCTGGTCCAGCTTCATCAACCCCTGGAGCAGGAAAATCTCCTTCATCATCGGGAGGCACAAAGTCAGGGTGTGAGTGCTCCGGGGGTTCTCACTTCCCACCAGCAGGGGGCAAAGGCGAGCCTAGAGACAGAACTAGAGCATCTGTCTCTGCCCTGCGGGGACCCTGAGGCCAGGTGGGCAGGCAAAGGGTGGGAGGGCCTCATTCAGGGCCATTCAGTAGCTGGGGTCTGCAGGGAGGAGGAGGAGGGCTGGGCCCCAGCAGGCAGTGGGTGCTTCTGTACATGCAGGCCGGGGAGGCTCTTCTGACAAGACATCTTAAAACACGCAGGGGTCCTTTGAATGAGGACGTGTTTGCCGCCTCCCCGTGTCCAGAGGAGAAGACCCCACACCCCAGTGTGCAGGAGCTCACGGAGCAGATCCACCGGCTGCTCATGCAGCCTGTCCCCCACAGCGGCTCCAGTGGTTACGGGAGCCTTGGCAGCAATGGGTCCCACGAACACCTCATGAGCCAGACTTCATCCAGCGACAGCAACGGCCACGAGGAGTCACAGCAGAGAAGATCCGTACGTCCCTCTCTGTTCTTGCCCCTGAGTAAAGAGCTTTCAGTGCCTGTCCCAAGTTAAAAATTGTGATGGGAAGTGGACAGGAAGTGGTCCCGATAGGGCCCAAAGCCAGTGTGGCCTCAGCTGCTTTTTAGTTCCCTTGGGTTTTGCTTTAGTTCAAGATGAAGCAGGGAACACCCACAGGTGAGTGCTTGAAGGAAACTTATTTCAGGCAAGCAAACGCAGCAGAGGTAAAACCTTACCTGGAAGAAAGAAGAAGGGTGGCATTCTGTCATTTTGCATGCCATAGTCCTCTTCAGGGTCATCACATGGGTTTCTAGCCATCTTGGTATCTGACTCCTTCAGAATTTCCTGAACCTGGGCTGGGGTGTGGCTCCATGGTGAGCACTTGCCCAGGTATTAAGCCCTGAGAATGAACCTGGGCTGAGATACGGGTCCATGGTGAACACTTGCTCAGGTTCTAGGCCCTGGGAATGAGCCTGGGCTGGGGTGTGGCTCCATGGTGGGCACTTGCCCAGGTGCTAGGCACTGGGTATGTTGTCCTGCATCGTTCTGCACATTGCTGTCTGATTCCAGCCAGTTTCTCCTCTCACCATGTGGGAAAGACAGGTCTCCTAGAATGAATAACGTTCCTTTTGTTTTTCTTCAAGGGAATTTCTAAGAATGGCAGCAAGACCCAAACCACAAGTCATTTTCCTCATGAGTCAGGAGAACAAAAGGAACTATCTGTTACAGGTAAAAGAAACATTTCCTTCCTAGCACCTTGGCAGAGTGAAGGTGTCTGGGTTATTGCTTAGTCTGGGGTCCAGGGAGGTCAAGGTCAGCTCCTTGCTCGGCAGTGAAGCAAGGGATTCCCAGCTATGTGCAGATACAAGAGTCCAGTGGCATGTTGAGATGTGGAGTGTGGAACTGCATCCCTCCCCCCAGCCCCCGCCATGCCAGGCCCTGCTGGCTGAGTGCACTGGGAGCTATCTCCTCACTCTGCAGAGCACATGCTCACACTTGAGGCATGTGCAGACTGGCGATGGTACACACACATCTGAGCATACGGACCAGCAGATGCCAGCCACCTGCAGACTGGGGTGCTTTATGCCGGGGATACACCAATGAGCAGGGGTTTTTGCTTGCAGTCCCTAAAGAGGATAGGCATGTGCTATAACTTGTGAACACAAAGATAGAATCCACAGCCTGATGCTGGGGTGGCCATAAATACAGAATGGAATTGCCCAAGGTCACATTTGAAAGTAGCTCCTAGTGGAACAGAGTTGTAATTCCAGCTACCTGAGAGACTTGGGCATGAAGATTGCAGATTTGAGGCCAGCTGGGTCTGAACAACATAAGGAGGAGCCTGTCTCCAAAATGAAAAAACCTTCCAAGGGGTGAGCTGCAGGGGTAGCTCAGTGCTGGAGCACTTACCCGCACACAAAGCCATGAATCCAGCCTGCCCTGCCCAGGACAAGCATAAGCAGGTGGGGACTCATGGACCCGTTCAGGAGGTTAAAGCTTGGCCTTTCCTACCCTGAGCTGGGACCCCTGAGGATAGCCCAGGCAGGTGTCATTCAGCTCAAGGAGAAGCAGGTCCTCGCCTGGCCACCAGCTGGGTCCGAAATCCCTCTGCAAAGAGCCATGCACTCAGGCCTGCAGGGCTGCCGGGTGTGGGCTGCCCCTGGCTCTCTCGGTCTTTGGAGAGTGTCAAGTGTGTCCGTGAGGAATTGAATGAAAGAACATTTTATCCTTTTTTTCAGAAATGCAAAGTAGCCCCGCAGCTCAGGTCAAAGCCATCCCTGCCATGGAAAGGGCTGGCTCAGGGGCCAGCTTGCCCAAGCCTAGCTTCCCTGAGGAACTAGCCTACAAGAGCCAGCCTGCCTGCTCCTACCAGCAGATCAGCTGCCTGGACAGCGTCATCAGGTACACAGCACTTCCAGCCTTCCCTGCCGTGGGGTCATTTCACCACACCTTCCACCCACACCAGTCCTGCAACCCACACAGGTACCTGGAGAGCTGCAGCGAGGCTGCCACCCTGAAGAGGAAGTGCGAGTTTCCAGCCAACATCCCGTCGCGGAAGGCCACAGTCAGCCCGGGGCTGCATTCTGGAGGTAGTCCCTCACTGTGAGCTGTTCAGTGTTCATCTTCAGTCCCGGGTGGACTCAGAAGTCATTTTAAGCCCTGACTTAATCCTGAGTGGCTTTGTGGGTACAGTCTAAGAGTACAGCTAATTCCTGAAAGAAACAGAGGCAGTTGAGAAGTTAGTGCCATTTTTTAAAACATTTTATTTATTTGAGAGAGAATGTGTGAGAGAGAGGAGAAGACAGAGAGCCAGCTCCAGCCACTGCAAACAAACTCCAGATTCATGCCTAACCTTGTACATCTGGCTTTATGTGGGTCTTGGGGAATCAAACTCGGACCCTTCTGCTTTGCAGGCAAATGCCTTAACCACTAAGCCATCTCTCCAGCCCAAGTTAATGCCCTTCTTATGAGCCACAGGTCAGGATGTTCCTGGTCTTGAGCACTGGGCTTTGAGAACAGGAGCCTGGAAGGTGCTGGTTGCCTGGGGATAGCCCCAAGCTCTGTTCTCTCCTGCAGCTGTACTAGTCTCTGTGGTTGTCTCTGAGGAATGCTGGTCAGGACCAGCGATAGGAGATCCCTCCTGGGATGGTGGCTCGTGCCTGTAATCTCAGCATTTGGAGGCAGAGGCAGAAGGAGAGTGGCATGTTTGAGGACAGACTGGGCTATGTAGTAAGATTTTATCTAAAAAAAAATATATAAGCCATGTGTGGTGCCTTTAATCCCAGCACTTGGGAAGCTGAGGTAGGAGGATCACTGTGAATTTGAGGCCAGCCTGAGACTACAGAGTGCATTTCAGATCAGTCTGGGCTAGAGCAAGACCCTACCAAAAAAAAACCAAAAAGAAAAAAATATATAGAAAGACAAAGGAATGGAATATTCCACTGTGAATATTACATAGAATATTACATAGAATACATAGAATAGACTCTTCCTGAAGCTGTCCAGGTTCCTCCCACCTCCCGTTTATTGGTGAGCCCTCCCCACAGACCATCAGAGACTCTTGGCTGAGGGTCACCTACAACGCCTTCTCCCCCCACCACCACCCTGCCCTGTGAACTCTGAAGATATTCAGGCCAAGCATCTGGGGTGGGTGTGCAGCCCAAAGGGGCTGGTGGGTCCCTGGTCTCACTCCTCAGCTGAGCAGGGCTGAGCCCTGTCTCTGTGTTTGCTTGTTTCTCTCATCCAGAAGCAGCCCCACCCTCCAAGGTGAACAGCCCCTCGGAGGTGGAGGTTCGAGCACATCTGAGCTCGCTGACGCTGCCCAAGGCCGAGAGCGTGGTGTCCTTCACCAGCCAGTGCAGCTACAGCAGTACCATTGTCCACGTGGGGGACAAAAAGCCACAACCTGAGCTAGGTATGCTGGGGAGGCTCTTTGGAAAGACCAGCAGCAATCTAATATTAAAAAAGAGATTTGATATGAAAGTGAGAAGTTTGACTGCCATCTTCAACCTTTGTGTTTATCCACGTTTACTGGAAGAATCCAGTAAACTCTAGTAAATTCTAGAAAATTCAGTTCCTTCTTTCATTCCTGCCCTGGCCCATGCTGGGCTCCAGCGCCACCTGGTGGCAGCCGTCTGCTCTGATGTCAGGTATCATGATGGACGAGTCCCACTTCCCAAACCAGGCTTGGGGTTTCCTCTCTGCCCAGCCTTGCTTCAGGCAAAAGGGAAGGTCAGAAGTCCTACCTACTTTGGGATGGGAGCCAGAACATATTGTAATCAGACATAAACTATGTCTTTGGCTGAGTTTTCTCCTTCAGAGTCCTGTGATTATAATGCATCCTGAGCTTGTTCTTCTCTGGGAAGGAGAGGATAAGAAGCAAAGGACTTGTCAGAGATTCAGCCCCAAGGTCCTGGCTGACAGGCCTGCTCTCCCCTCTGCATAAGCTGCACAGTCATAATACATAGTCCTGAGCCCTGGAAGACCTGGCACCTTGACCTTGTCCACCATATACCAAAATCTAAGGACAGCCTTGGAATGTCTTCAGCTCTAGGCCAAAGCCCATGAGTTCCAGTTCCTGAGCTGCCAGAGCCTGGCTCTGGTTGTTGCTTGGCCTATCTGGGAAAGCTAAAGCGGGGCCATGAGCATCAGGGAGCACTAGGTGTGAGTGGTCTGTGGTTTGGGTTACAACGAGGGGGCCTATGCAGATCAGAGCTTCCTCTTTGCAGAGACAGTAGAAGACACGGCCAGTTGGCCAGAGTCCCTGGACGGCCCACCTGGGAGCTTCAGCCAGGAAAAGGGGCCCCTGCAGAAGCTGGGCCTCACCAAGGAAGTGCTGGCTGCGCACACACAGAGGGAGGAACAAGGCTTCCTACAGAGATTCAGGGAGGTGAGCAGGCTGGGTGCACTGCAGGCCCACTGCCAGAACTACCTGCAAGAGAGATCCAGAGCCCAGGCGAGTGGACGGGGTAAGTGGGGACACCCAAGGCAAGCATCTATTTTAAACACTTTGTTCTTCTTAAATTTTTTTCTTTTTGTCTTTTTGACCAGGCTGGCCTTTGGCTGCACTGTGGACCCAAAGGTGGTCCCAGCCATAGTTCATAAAGCTGTTCTTTAGGCCCAAAGCCCTGGATGCTTGACGTTTAGTGACCAAGTAAGCGCCACTTGATTTTTCGCTGCAGCCTGGCCACCTGCCTACACCATGATGGCCCTGGGTCCTCTCACACCCTATCCCATGGGTGGGGCCTGCGCTGACCACAAATACCACCCCCTTTGACTCTGGCCCAGGGTCAGAGGCAGTGAGCCCAGGAGACCAGAACCAGCCCCATGGGTCTCTAGCCGACACACTGCCGGCACCAGCTGGGACATCCCTATCCTGTTCTTTTCCTTTCTCCCTTTTTTTGTGCTATAGGGTTTGAGCTGGGGTCTTCGGTAAGCATGATGCTTTTTCACTGGGCTACAACTCTGCCAGGATTCTACCCTCCCCACTCTTCCCATACGCAGGGAATGAGGGAAAAGATCCCCTCCAGACCCTAAGCAGACTTTCCCTGTGCAGCTTCAGCTCCCACCACACATCCCAGGACTTTTTTACTCAGACAGACAGACAGGACATCCTAGGAGCTTAATGATTAGCACTGTTTCCTCCAGAGAAAGGATTCCAGTAAGAAAAGCAGCAAAGAGAGCTGACTCCTGAAACTGTCCTCATGAAGCAGTGTGCTTGAACCTGTTGATCTCACGTGTGGTGAAAGTGTGGACCCCTGGGTATGGCTGGGAGGTGTCCTTGCACACCTGCTGCCTTAGCTCCACGTTAAGACACCTAAACTAGGAGGAAAACAGGATCCTGAGATATTCCTCCAACCTGGGAGGCCTGGGGATCCCATGGTTCCTTCTGTCACAACCGCATCCCTCTCCCTCCTGCAAAGCATAGCCTCAGCATCTGTCCCTGAGGAGGATTGAGTTCCAGCACAAATGTGGCTGTGTTAGTCAGCTTTTCATCCCTGTGACAACACCCGAGATAATCATGATCCAGAGTTTTGGTCCATAGGGACTCTTATAGTCAACTTGCTCTGTTGCTGCACAGAAAAAACCCAAGCAAAGCGGCTTGTGGAGGAATGGGTTTATTTGGTTTACAGACTCTAGGGGAGACTCCATCCTGGCAGGGAAAATGATGGCATGAGCAGTGGGGCAGACATCACCTCTACCACAGCACTGCAAACAGCAGCAGGAAGGTGTGCCAAATACTGGCAAGGGGGAGCTGGCTTATAACCCCATAAGCCCTCCCCCAACAACACAGTTCTAGTGAGGTTCTAATTCCCCAACTGCCATCAGTTGGGGATCGAGCATTTAGAACACATTCATTTGTTTGTGGGGAACACCTGGATCAAACCATGACAGTTTGATCCAGGTGTCCACCCCTGACCTCCACAAACTAATAATCATACATGATGTAAATATAATGTGTTCAGCTCAACTCCTAAGTCCCCAGAGCTTTCAACTGAACCATAATACCAAAAAATAAACCCATAATGGCACAGAACATTCACACTGCAAAACATGAGGCATGGCAAAAACAGATTGAACCAATGCAAGATTTAAAACAAGCAGGGAAACCTCAGTCTCTGACTCCAAGTTCAATGATTCTGCATTTGAACAAGTCTCTTGGAGATTCGATTCCACCCCTCCAGCTTGGCTATCCACAGTCTGGGAAAATTTCATCCAGTGCTGGCAGCTTGCCTTGGCAGCCATCCATAGTCCTGGCATCTTCTTGGGTCTCCATTGCAACCCACAGATCATCCTCATGGTTCCATCGGGCCTCCATGCAGGCAATCTAGCACACCTGCTTCACATTTCCAATGGCCATTTTTCAAAAACAAAACTGTGTTGCAAATACAATGACCCAATCTTCTTGCATTTGTTATACTCCACAGAACCAGGTGGGCTACCAACTTGTTAATTCATGGGGGAACAAAACATTCAGGCCCCTTCAAAGAATCCTCATTCTTCCTGTTGTTTCAGTGCAGATCAGCTGGCCCAATCTCAATGGTTGTTATCTCTCAAACAATTGCAGCCAAACAGGCAGAATTTTTAGCCCAAAGAGCTTTCTTTCAGTTCTATCTCCATTTGCTCACACCAATCCATCTTTACATAAAGCAACCCTGCACAGGTTCCCAGGATACAGGCAGGCAGAACGCAGCAAGCCTCTCACACAAACTGCTTCTGGCAGAGTCCTGACAAAGTTCTTTCTCCCCCTCGTAAGCCAAACCTCACAGTCCATGGTTCTCACTTCATTCAGGTCTTTTAACTCTGACCAGAATGGTCCATCAAACTGCACTTACAGCACTGCAAGGTGTGTCTTAGGACAAGTTTTCAAATCCATCCACATTCCTCCTGCAGATCACTTCTAAAAGGCCATGCCACAAGATCAGGGTTCTAGCAGCAACAGACCCCACATCCTGGTACCAAAGCTGTTGTAGTCAGCTTTCTCTGTTGCTGCACAGAAAGAACCCAAGCAAAAGTGGCTTGTGGAGGGATGGGTTTATTAGGCTTATGGACTCGAGGGGAGACTCCATCATGGCAGGAAAAATGATGGCATGAGCAGAGGGTGGACATCACCTCCACCATAGCACTTCAAACAGCAGCAGGAAGGTGTGCCAAACACTGGCAAGGGGAAGCTGGCTTATAACCCCATAACCCTGCCCCCAACAACACAGCTCTAGCAAGGTTCTTATTCCCAAACTGCCGTCAGTTGGGGATCGAGCATTTAGAACACATTCATTTGTTTGTGGGGGACACCTGGATCAAACCATGACAGGTACTCAATCCCACTGCTTTGGGCCCGTGGCAAGCACCACATCATAGCAGGACAGCGTGGCTGGGGAGCTGCTTCGTGGTGGCCAGGAGAGGCCAGGGTCCCTGAGTCACTTTCAGGACATGCTCCCAGGAGCCTAACTTCCTCCCAACTGTGCCCCACCTCCTAAAGGGTTCACCACCTCACCCCTTGGACTAGCCAGCCGCAGGCCTTCAGAGGGCACTGATCCAGACTGCAGCATCACCCCCTTCCTTGGGCTGTGCCTCCAGTAAAGTAGGGGTATCTCCCTCTAGAGAGCAGCAATGGGAGACTGGAAACTAAGTGCTCAGGTCAAGTCTGCCTTTCAGCCTCTGACTCTCACACCAGAATATATTTGTCCAAATATTGGGGAAAGAAAGAGTAAATGGTCAGTTTTTTTCTTTAATTTTTCTTTAAACAATTAGAACCTTTGATGCTCCTTAAGAGAAAGGACTTAGAGCTAGGAAAGGAAAGGAAGGACCATGACCTTGCTTCTTCAATTTGATGGAATTGGGTCTTGTGAAAAACCTAATGTTTCACCTCAGCTTCCCTCATTTGGCTATGGGTCAGGGGATCCTCTATGTTGGATGCCGTGAGCTGGCCCTGTGGGTCAGGGGAACCCCATGTTGGGTGCAGTGGGCCGGCTCATGGGATCACAGAACTGTTGAATGAAGAGGTGCTGTCCAGTTTCTGAAATGCTATAGTCTGAAAGCTTACATTACACTGTGGCACTTGATGGGTTTTTCGATTTTAACTCTGGTCATTTTTCCATATTTCAGCTGTTCCTGGACTAAGAAATACTTCTGGAATAGATTCATCTTGGAAAAAAACTGGAAAGAACAGAAAACTGAAGTCCAAGCGAGTCAAGCCTCGGGACTCCTCAGAGAGCACAGGGTCTGGGGGACCAGTGACCCATCGGCCCCCGCTCGTGGGCCTGAACACCACAGCCTGGTCCCCCTCGGACACCTCCCAATCTAGTTGCCCTGCTGCACCCTTCCCTGCCGCAGTGCCAGCTTACCCTCTGCCCATGTTCCCGGCACCAGGAATGGTGTCTGCGCCAGGGCCTGCTGCGGCGGCACCACCTGCGGCTCCCCACGTGGGCTTCACGGTGCCTGTGGTGCCTGTGGGTGCCCAGCACGAGTTCGCAGTGCAGCCACTGCCCCTCACTGCCCCTGTGGCCCCCGTTATGGCCTTCATGCTACCCAGCTATCCCTTCTCTCCAGCGACCCCGAGCCTGCCCCAGGCCTTCTTCTCCAGCCAGCCTCAGTTTCCAGGCCATCCCACACTCGCCTCTGAGATGAGCCCTGCCTCACAGGCCGAGTTTCCCAGTCATACGTCGCTCCTCAGACAGCCATGCCCTTGTCCGGCCACCCCACCATCAGCCACGGTGGCCACAGGAAGGGCCTCCCCACCACTCTTCCAGTCCCGGGGCAGCAGTCCCCTGCAGCTCAACCTGCTGCAGCTGGAGGAGGCACCTGAGGGCAGCGCTGGGGTCTCAGGGACCACCGGAGCAGCGGCTGCTGGGCCTGACTGCACACCAAGCACTTCTCGGGACTGGGACCGGGACCAGGACCGGCAGCCAAAGGCATCTCCCACGGTAAGAACCCTCTGCTGTGCCTCCTCCCAGCAAGCAGCACAAGGTTCCTGCCACCCCAGCCACCTAGATTTAGACAAGACTATCTGCCAGAAGTTAGTGGTTCCCAGTTACACGATTCTATCATAGTAGTTCGTTGAAACTTTGAGGATAGATGATGCGAAGGCAAGTCCAAATTGCATCACGTGTCTTTTGAGAGCATTCTGGACCCCAGATTTTTCAGTAATTCTTCCTAGATAAAGCACAGCCAGCCAGGCAGTGGTGGAGAGCCTGCTGGTGGGGCATGGGCCCCAAGGCTCCTGGCAAAGCTCCATGGATGATGAGGAAGAGGGAAGTACTTCCTGCCTTTGGCTCAGAAGCTGGTATTACTTGGGAGCAGCCTTAGGGACTCTAGTGTGGTGTGAATTCCCAGTCAGAGTTTCCAGGTGAGCTGGGTGTGCACAGTGCTAGCACATTCAGTTGCATTCTGTCTGGGGAGCTGCCTGGGGAGGACTTCCTGCCTTTATGGGAGTGCTGGGGCCCCTGTTCAGGCAAGTGGTTCTTATAAATGTATCTCTCAGTACCCCTCTGCCTCCTGACTTCTGTTTCTAGGGTCCTGGACCCTAAGCCAGTTCCCACCCTCACTGAAAGACCATGCTGTAGCCCAAGGGGCTGAGGAACAGAGAGGACTCTTCTGCCTAGAACCTAAGCCCTACATGTGGGTATGACTCTCTGAAGTCATATTTCACTGGCAGACATTCAGAGAACACTGGTGGCCCTCACCCTGCAGTCCCATAACTGAGGAATCTGCTCTTCTGATGCATGAAGGAGGCGCTCCAGAAGACATGGGCCACCAGCTCCCTCCATCCAGGGCTTGCTGTGTGTTTTCTGTTGCCACTGAGCCCCTGTGAACAGTGCTGTCTTTTTCTCTTCCCTAAAGCACAATGAGCCTTCAGACCCCCAGAACAGTGATGCCCTCTCCACATCCAGCGACCTGCTCAACCTCCTACTGAACGAGGACCTCTGCTCAGCCACAGGCTCAGCTCGATCTGGGAGCGGGGCCTCGGCCACCTCAGACTCTCTGGGCTCCAGCTCCCTAGGCTGTGGTACATCCCAAAGCGGGGCAGGTATGTTGGTGCTGAGGGCAGAGGTGTGCTGGCCAGCATGGGTATCACATGCAGCTGGAGGATCTCAGGATGGTCTGCCCCAGAATCACAAGTCAACTTTTGTACAAGAGCTAGTGCCCCCTGCTGTTTCCCTAGTGACTTTCAGAGCCAGGCCATGCAGACACAACACCTCCTGCCCGGCAAATGGCAGGCTCCTGTCAGTCAGTATTCTGTGTCCTGCCTGTAGGTGTCTGGTTTTCATGATCATTGAAGACCTTGCTCAGCTGCCCAGGTAGTGGTTTAACTTCCTGGTTAGTCACACTTGTGCCTACAAATCCATGTCTGCCTACAAGTCTTTCCAGACAAGGATCATCCTGGTGTGCCCTGGAACCCTCAGAGGCAGATGACGCATGCCACCCTCAAGGTCTTAGCTCCCCTACTGCCCTGAAGTGAGCTTTGCCTCATCTAGCTCACAGGTGTCTCTGCCTAGGGCATTGGCTGAGGGTACATGCCAACTCCTCCCCTCTTAGCACACTTTCCTGTGAGTTTCCAGAGTCAACGGACTGGGAGAAATGGGACAAAGGTCAGGGTCTAAGGCAAGGCCCTGCCTGAGCTCACCTCCATGATGCAAGCAGATGTCCCCTGTTCAAATCACCCAGATCATTTGAGCCTTGGAGATCAAAAGAAGCTGCCCCAGCCAGCACAGACT
The DNA here is from genome assembly GCA_004024765.1 of Zapus hudsonius. Classification (NCBI taxonomy): domain Eukaryota; kingdom Metazoa; phylum Chordata; class Mammalia; order Rodentia; family Dipodidae; genus Zapus; species Zapus hudsonius. The sequence goes on from PVHP010009631.1 coordinate 47,420, forward strand.
GGTCTTACCCAGTAAGCTTCAGCTCTCCAGCACGGTTAGAACTTCGCATACACACACTATACAGGGTTGACTTCATATTCCAAGATTTTAACCATGTGTGTCTCATGTTTTTAAAGGCAGTAGTGATACGAGTCATACCAGCAAGTATTTTGGAAGCATTGATTCTTCAGAGAATAATCATAAAGCAAAAACGAACACAGATGTGGAGGAAAGTAAGCATTTCATTAAGTATGTGCTACAGGACCCCATCTGGCTGCTGATGGCCAACACAGACGACAGCATCATGATGACCTACCAGCTGCCTTCCCGGTAACTACTCAGGCTTTTCTAGGAATCCAGAGGACTGGGGTTCAGGGAACCTATGGAAGGTCATCCAGACAGGGCAGGGTGCCCAGGGAAAGCCACTGAGACTTGGCAACGGCAGCCGAGAGAAGAGAGGCTCCCTCTGGGCGACTGTGCTCCGAGTCAGCCGGAACCCCAAGGGCTACCTCCAGTGAGGAGCCATGCTCACTTGCTGTCTCACATCGGGCCTGTTTGCCTTGCCCACCCCTGTCTGAGAGCTAAAATAAGAGTCAAGGTGGTTGACCCCAGCTAAGGTGACCCTGGGTCTGTGCCCAGGCTCTGAGTCCAGGTCAGGCTGCCCTGAGTTGCTGGACATGGTCACTGCCCTTCTAGAGCAGTCCACGTGGGCTACTGGAAACGGTGGGCCTCTGGTCAGCAGGGCAGGGGAACTGAGAGGATCCTCAGACTCCAGCTCAGGCAGCCAAGGTCAGGGCCAGTGTTGGTCAGGGAAGGGGGCAGCATGTGGGCTGATTCTGGAGGGTGAAAATCTCCCCATCCAGCCGCACAGTGAGAGCCTGCCCAGGGCTCCAAGTGGTGCCTGAGGTCCCTGGCCCCCACAGTAAGGTTCAAGGAAAACTGAAATCTTCACCTGGGTTATCATTTTAACAGAAACTACAGAGAATTTGCTAGGGAGATCAAGCTGCCTTAAACAAAAGACAAGAGGATAATTGACTAAAAGCACATCATTAAATTGAAAGAGTTGGTAAAGATGACTATGATTAGAAAGAAAAGACGTCCCTCTGGCCACTCTGTAGCTCAGCTCTTCTGGCTCTTCATGAAGGGATCTGGACACCGTCTTAAAGGAGGACCAGGAGAAGCTGAAGCTGCTGCAGAAGTCCCAGCCCCGGTTCACAGAGGGCCAGAAGCAGGAGCTCCGAGAGGTCCACCCATGGGTCCAGACTGGAGGCCTGCCTGCAGCCATTGACGTGCTGGTAAGTTTGTCGGCCCTGCCTGCTAGCATGGCATTAAAAGTTCACTAACAGGGCCAGGTGTGATGGCACACCTGTTATCCCACCACTTGGGAGGCTGAGGCAGGGGGATGGAAAGTTCAAGGCCAGCCTTGGCTACCTAGCAAGAAATAAACAACAACAAATTTACTAAAGAGGATTCTCTACTGTCTTCATAGCTTTCCTTTAAATTGAACTCACTTAAGATTTGAACTGTATTTAAAAGAAGAAAGGGAGTTAAGTGTGGTGGCACACACCTGTAACCGCAGCACTTGGGAAGCTGAGGTGGTATACTTGCAAGTTTGAGTCTAACCTGGGCTACACAAGGAGGTCCTAGTTAAAAAAGAGAGAGAAGAGGGCTACAAAGATGGCTCAGGGATGAAAGGTGCTTGCAAAGTCTGATAGACTAGGTTTGATCCTCCGGTCCCCACGTAAAGCCAGACAAAAGTGCTGTGTGCATCTGGAGTTTGTTTGCAGCGGCAGAAGGTCCTGGGGTCCTGGGGTCGTAGTCAGCCACACACCACTGGGATGAATCTTCAGACCAGGCACAGTTTATGGGAGGAAAGGATTTATTTGTAGCTTTAGATACAGAGGAAGTTCCAGAATGCAATAGAGGCTGCTCCCCTTTCACAGGTCCAAGCAGAGAGAGAAACCCATCACCTACACCACACACACAAAACAGCAAACAGGCAGGAGGGCTAAGGAGAGAATTTCTTCCCCTTTATATAGCCTTAGGGTGGGGTCTTGCAATTCTATCCCAGACCTAATGGCTTCCTGAGTCTCTGAAATTCCCTTCCTGCCCTGCCCACACAGAAAAGGATGTTTACTTCCAGCTCCTTTGAGCTTCCTTACATCCTGCCCCCTACTGAGAGGCTGCCTTCCTGTGAACATCCTCAGAGACCCACCCAAGATTACTTGAAAGGTCAAGTTGACATCAAAATTTAATATTCTCAATCTCTTTCTGTCTCTAAAAATAAATATTTTTAAAAAAGAAGAGGAGCTGGAGAGATGGCTCAGCAGTTAAGGCACTTGCCTGCAAAGTTTAAGGACCCTGGTTCCATTCCCAGCACCCACATAAAGCCAGATGCCCAAGGTGGCACATGCATTTGGAGTTTATTTGCAGTAACTAGAGGCCCTGGAACACCCATTCTCTATCTGCCTCTCTCTTTCTCTCTCTCTCTCTCTCTCTCTCTCTCTCTCTCTCTCTCTCTCTC
>PVHP010009632.1:0-49924 GCA_004024765.1 Zapus hudsonius
AATAAACTCTAAATTCTCAGACCATGGTACAACACCACTCTTTTCCCAGGTCAATCACACCACAGAGTCTCTTGTCTCTGAACTTTATCTAATTTATAAGGAGCTCCTTTCACTACGATGGTACTTTCTTCAAATATCTGTATTCAATGATCAGTTTACATTGTTTTAAATCTTGAATGTTCTTGATAGGAATACCTTGGAAATGTGAAGGTTGGGGTCCTGGACATGCTGACTGTGACCATTCCTGTTGGTGCTCACAGACCTGAGAGTGGATGATTCTGACATGAGCCACACTAATTCTGTCTGTTCTCACAATTTTTAGGTTTTTTGGAAATTACCTTATTAACCAAATAAGATTTGAAGTATAGAAAAGAGAAATAAAAAGAGGCTGAAAGCTTGGTCTAAAAGGATTCTTGGGAAGAAATAATTATTTTGAGGAAGAAATGTGCAAGTAAATATTGTATTTAGTAGTGTGTGTTTTCAAACACAGCTGCCTATAGATCACAGGAATGGATACATGGTCATGTGAACTAAAGTTTATAAGGTCATATCTGTGTGAAGCATCAAAGGCTGATTGATCCGAATTTCAATGATTGTGGAGAGGTTGGAATGATGCGTTCTATAGTCAGATTGTCTTGGGCTATATTGGCCCCTTTTATGGCCATTTATCACCCCCTTTCTTTGTGACATAACATCCTATGATTAAAAAGAAAATCTTTGTAATATGGGAACAGAACCCCTAGCTTCCGCATAGCTGAAAACCAAGGATGTCATTGGATAGAGTCTACAGCCTATGTCAAAGATGTCTCCCCCCCCTTATGGTAATCCTCCTACCTGATGCTTCCAACAACATATTTGAGGAGTGGCTTGATTTATGACCTTCTATCGTTTGATAACTATAAAGTCTGCATGAAACAGTTAACATATTTTGGAATAAGGAATTTGAAGCAATCTAAATCTTTGTTCCTAGGCCATGGGCACTCATATTTTTTCTCCCAAATAAACTATCTCTTAATCACTTCAAGGGGCAAACTATGATTTATTTTTCTGTTAGCAGTAAGAAGCTATATAAAAGGTTGTAGAGCTTGATTTGTGATTACCAATGTGAATTCTGGCATGAAGAATATTCTTTGAAATCATAACTTTTCTCAGCAAGCTTCCTTATATGTAGGAAAAACAGTTTTGTTTGCCCTGGAAATTACATGTTTTCAACAAATATTGGATACTACTTTTCTTGAGTGCTTATATTTTGCTTATTTTTGATGTGGTGGGTGGGATCTCCAGAAAATAGATCCAATACACTACAGAGTTAAAAGAATGCCATCAGAGAAAGCAGGGAAGCTGGGCATAGTGGCACTTGCCTTTAATCCCAGCACGTGGAAGACAGAGGTAAGAGGATCACCATGAATTCTAGGACGAAGATCCTACCTTGAAAAAATAAATAAACAGGTAAATAAGTAAAAGCAGGTCCATGTGATTGCTGTGGGTTCTGCAATATCTTGAAACACGGAAGAGTAAAGAGAAAACTTGAAAGACAAATCAGAATTTGAAGTCCATATCTCCCCTTATGTTATCAGAGAAGTTGTACTTCTTCCTGAGGCCAAACACAAATATCTGAATCACTTCATGACACAAGGTACTAATGAAACCAGTGAATTATAATTACAAGAAGACCTTTGCAAGATCTTCTTATAATAAGATTGAATGGGATTGGTAATTAACTTCCAGTGTGGTACCTAGGAAAATTCTAGCTCTGAAAGAGCTGTACAGGTACCTCATTAATTCCTCTCTATTACTGTCCTTTTCCCTCCTTCTCATTTTCCTCCTTCTTCCCTTCCAATGTGACCGTGTGCTCCTACTGGCTTCCTGTTCCTACCATGCCTTCCTCATCATGATAAAACTTCCCTTCTAAGCTGAAAATAAACCTTTTCCTTACTCAATGTCTTTCTGGTCAGCTTTTTGTCACAACAATGAAAAACATGTGGTAAACATTCACTCTTTCTTTCTTCATTCTATGAGCCCTGTTGTTTTTCTTTCTTCACCTAGCACTTTGTAGAATAAGACTAATTATAAGTTTTTTTAAATTCCTTATCATGAATTTTGCCCAGTTCCATGATGATCTTTAATTTTATATTAAATTTTATGTTTGTATATTTTGTAATCTCAGAAAATATTTAACATGCTTTTCTGCATAAATCTATCACATTAATACACTGACAGACACATAGAACTTCCACACATTTTTATTAGATCAGGATTGGTTTCTCATGATATCTGAGCAAAAACAAAACAAAACAAAAGTTTATGATCATTACTTGGTATGTACTGAATAACTAACAGATATAAATTCCAACTAATGTTACAAGTGGCTTGGTAATCAGGTCTATCCCATTTAAAGTTGTCAATTATATTAAAAACATCTAAGGTCTGAGCTTTCTATTAAACTTAGAATCCAAGATAAATTCATACCAAATAAGCACATGGTTATAATTTGATAGAAGGATGTGTTGATTTGAATATAAAATGTTCCCCATAGCATCAGGCATTTGTGATTAAGCCTCTGCCTTAGTCTCCAGATGGTGGACACTTTGGGTAGTGGAGCTTTGCTGGAGGAGGTATGTCACCGGGGTGGGCCTTGGAATATTATAATCCAACCCATTTGCTAGTGTGTGCTAGATTTCTCTTACTGCTCCACGTTTTGAATGTGTACCAGTTTCTTGGTCTGTCATGATTTCCCTGCCATGGTGAAGCTTCACCTTGAACTATGAGCCAAATAAAATCATTTCTCCCATAAGGTGTATTTGGTTGGGTGTTTTGTCCTACAACTTGAAGTTAACAGCTACAAAGGGTGATTTAATAGCTCCTGTATTGCACAATGTTTAAAGTAGAAATGAAGAAATATTATTTAAATTAGCCACCAAAAATCAGTGATCAAATAATTAAAATAGAATGTGCAAGTATCGTTTTTTCCTGTTTATATTAAAAACCTGGTTTCAATAGCACATGTTCATGAGTTTCTTGAGTTATTAAAACAAACTCTAGAAACAGCTTGTTCATGCTCTTAAATGCTCTCATGAATATGCCCACTAATGATCTTTGGCACTGGGAGTCCAATTATTTGTTTTTCTTTCTCTTTTTATTTTTAATTTTCTTTCTTTATAAGACTAAAACTCATTAGGGAAATAAAGGGGTGTGTTTGGGAAGTAATTTTCATTAACTTTTAAAACGATTTCCTGAATAGAAAAGAAAACCTAAATAATTAACCCCTTGTAAAGGAAACATGGGTATTAATGTCACATTCAATTTATTTTCAATGTAGATTTTGCCACTTTATACCTGACAGGATTTGAATATATTAAATTGTTTATGTTAATAACTTTAATCGGCTCAAATTTGATAGAGGGGTGTGTGAAGCTTGATTTAACATGGGATCCTGGTAAACCCTTTGTGAACCACTATATTAATTAAGGGAACTGAACAGCACCAACATAAAAGATGGAATTGGACCTGGTAATACTGTACTGAGCATTAAATAGCACGCAGAAGCTCAGAGTGGTCCTTAGTCATTAATCATATGATCATCTAGCTGCCTCATGCCCTGTGACTTTCCTCTTTAGTTGCTTACCATACTCAACATGTTTTTTATCCAAAGATGCCAAAAGATATCTTTAAAGCACCAAGGACATGACTTCTTTAGCACTAATTTTCAGGTAAGACTGTTGGTAGGTAATTGTTGTATTTGTGCCTGGACTTATATGGGATCCCCATCTTTCATGAGGAAAAACACAATTGTGAAAAGGAATGCTGAAGTAAGAAAAATGTGCCTGCCTCTAAAGAGACATTTTTGTTTAGTGTTCAAGCCATGCAAACATTTGAACAGCCTGTGTTGCAGTCTTTTGTCACCTTGCTGTGACAAGCATCTAGCCAGAAACAACTTATGGGAGGTCAGGTTTTATTTCAGGTTTACAAAGTCCAGGGGAACACCATCAGTGGTAGAAACAGCTGACTCCCTTTCACAAATTCAAACAGAGTCATCAACAAATAGCCATGACTACCAACAAGCACGAACTTCCAGAGCTCAAACTGCTCTCTCTACAACTTTCAGCTAGAATACAGATCCACCCTTAAACACACGTAAGGGTGAGACTCCAAGATCTGCTCCCAGTGACACCTCTTCCTCAGTATGGCTCTGCCCACTGTAGACACAAAATTCAAGCCTGACTGTATAAGACCATGTATTCAAACAACTACAGTTTGTAAGCAGGAAAAAACTCAACTAACTCTCACAAACACACAAAATGCACAGGATGGATAGCAAGGATGCACAGGTGAAAAAAATGACAACGATGAGACAAGTGAAAAAAAGAGTATTGTTACAGAGGACAGGTTATACTCCCTACACAGTGATCTGGCTCCTCAATGTAGCCTCCAACTCCTCCCAGCCATACCAAGAACATTCCCATGAACATCTTTAGCTCCAACTCTGCAGGAAAAAAGTAGTTCCATTAACCTGCCAGAGAACTGCTCTATCTTTTTTTTTTTTTAGAAAGGGTGTTTTATCTTTAGTTGTGATCATCATATCTCTGATAATTTTCTGGAAAGTCTTTAATTTTAGCTTGACTTCTGCCGTGTCATTTTATCATAATAAATAATCCACACGAGTAATTCTCTACATGAGAGTAAGAATGCTAAGGATGATGCTCTCTCATTCAATCCAAGGAAATTGAACTTTGAACTTGGAAAGAACCTACATGTGTGTGTATTCCTCAGTGAAAAGTCACTGTAAAATTATTTACTTTGATGATGATTGCACATACAGTAGTCAGTCTAGATATACACCTTCAAGAAAACAGGTAATTAATCAACTCAAAATATGTTACTAACAAAACTATAAGAAGTGAAACTATTAAATTCTTAACAAAAACCATTTGAAGAAATAATCATGACCTTGGAGTCTAAATGATAAGATGAAAAGCACAAGTGGTGAAACAAATAATACAAAATTAATCCCATCAAAATTAAATATATTATGCATCAAATAGACTACCTTTGACATGAGAACAATGTTAACAATTCATATAGCTGAAAAAATATAGTAAGCAGAAATTATAAGGCGTTCTTATAAGTAAACAACAAAAATAGAGACTTGTTTTTCCAAATGGATAAGAAAAGTATTTTGCTGATATCACACCAAAGAAGATATAATAATATCCAAACAACATTTTTCCAAGAAGCATAATAATATAAGCTTATCATTAGTCCTTAAGGACAATAAAATGAATTTCATAGTGAAACATCATTCCACAATAGAAGATCTATTTGAAAGCAACCTAATGTGTATTTATGAGGATGTGAAGATTTTTTTCCCAATGATCACATTTTGCTAATGGAATGAAAAAGTGGCCCCAGACCAGAGGAGAGCATTTTGAAGGTTCCACAAAACTGTAAATATAAAGTGGTATATGATTTATCATATATACTATATCTACTATAAGAATTAAAGCAGGCACAGCAAGTTTAAGAACATGCATGTTTATAGCAGCATTAATAAGAAAAGTCAGTAGTAGAAGCATCCCAAAGATCCACCAGGTAAATAGATAAACATCGTTAAGAATAAATAGATGATAGGATGGGAGAAAGCCTTTCAAGAGATGAAGTGCCACACATAACCATAATGTACCTCAACTGGATATTAGCGAAGGCATGACAGAGGACACCTATATCATGTGATTCCACCTAGATAAAACATATGCAGAACATATATCTATAGAGATAGAATGCAAACCATTAATTACCAATGCATGGGAAAGGTAGGAATTGGTAATAAATGTGCAGTGGGTTAGAGGTTATCATTTTGGTTCATAAGAGTGTCTTAAAGAAAATAGCACAAATTTTTCATGCTTATGATAAATGCTTATGATTAGGAAGATGGATAATTACAGATTTTATTATAAATTCCAGGGAGACTATACTTGTAAGAGCTTCTTTGTGGCCATGTGGGTTTCTTTGGGCTCATGCATTATCATTTAAAATGTCACATCCACTTACAGGCAGAGGTTTGATATTTTGTACCCTCATAACTTCATGACATTTTTGAAAATCAATGAGATTTGAAGGTCTGTGGTGATCAATATAACAACTAAAATGTATTTAGTATGAAACGAACAACCGCTGATTCTAACTGATTCTGTCCATTTCAATAAACAAAGTAAAATATAACGAAATATACCTGTGACTTCTATACAATGATTCTTAATTTGAAGCATGTGTATTTTTACTCTAGCTCTTGAATTAGTCTACAAAAGGAGATTATAGAAAAAAATCTGAATTAACGATTATGTCTATAACCCCAACTACTGATTATACTGCAAGTAAATTTTACTTTCCAAAGTTAAATTCATGATTACTTAACTGGTAGATAAAATCTGAGCAGACTCATGAGAAAGGAGAAATGGGATTCCTCTTGCTGGATGGAGGGGGAATACTCAGGAGATAAGGAATAGAGAAGTTGTGTGATGATGTTATATGGGTTATTGCTTCTCAGTTAAGGATACGTGAGGCTAAGGATAATTATCTGATGGCACCTTACAGATATTAAGATATCAATTTATTATAACTGGGCCAAGTAACAATAGAATTAATAAGATATATGATATTTAAAAATTATTAATACAAAAGAGATCTGCTCAGTGACAAAGAACCCTTAACTGGAACAGGGATTGATGGCAAAATCCTATGGGGACCAAGAACCCGTTCTCCTAGGGGCAATTCCCACTACCAGAGAACTACAAAGAGGCTACACCTATTAGAATCTTGACAAAATAGCAATGTTTGTCTCATTTAGCCTATACTGATTTCACTCTCCAAGGGAAATTCTGGTTGCATTTTTCAGAAGGCAGTGAGAGAGTCATGGACAACCCAATTCCACCAAGACATTGGATGATGGCTGACATCCTGGCAGGAGACAAACCACACTCAGCTTTCACAGAGGACCCAAATGAAACCTACAAGAACATAAGGAGACACACAGGAGACCAATCACCACAGCAAGTCTGATAACCCATGAAAGGTCAATGGAGACAGACACCAAGATACCCAGCACAACCCAGGGCAAAGATCCAGAGATATTTAAGATCTGAACAATAAAGCTAACTCAAACTCACCCACTATGACTCAGGGAACTGAGCAGAAGAGGGGGCAGAAAGAATGTAAGAGCCATGGTGGAGGAGAATATCCAGAGACATTGCCCCACTCAGTAACAACACCCAATTGGGGGTGGGGGGACTGGCTACCTCTGGTGCAGTTCACTACCTCTACCCTATGGAAAGATCCAGTATGCACACTGAGGAGGATCCCCAGTGGGTAGGGGACAAAGAGGAAGGAAACAAACGGGGACACCATCACAAGATTTGCTCATACAATATATCTAATTATTCATCATAAAGATATTTAAAAATCAAAAATAGCAATTTGGATGACATTTTATTTCTTTCACTTGATGCATGATGACTTTTCTATATGATGACATTTTTCTGTCATCCTTTTCTTACATAATGAATAGAAATCATTGAAAAACTATGTGGTCAGACCTGAAAAGATGATATTATCAGGAAAGCACTTGTTGCCAAAGCATGAGGACCTGAGTTCAGATCACCAGCACCCAGGAAAATACCAGGCTCAGGGGCAAATGTCTGTAGTTCAAGAAAAACATGAGGACCCTCCCAGGGCAATCTGGCCAGGGAGACTAGCTGAACTAGTGAGCTCTAGGTTGAAAGAAAGACATTAGCTCAATAAATAAGTTGAAGAGCAGCAAAGGAAGATACCCTATGTAGACTTCTGGCCTACACACACACATACACACACACACACACACACACACACACACACACACACACACACACACAGTTATATAAACACATACACACGTGCATGCTTACCATGCACACATACCCATACAGAAAAAAAAAACTACAAAAATATACCCTACTTTTAAAATGGACTTTTTGTTTTTTGTAAGATGTAAGAAAGCAAGATCTCAGAAATGCCTTGTGATTTCAGAGATACCTGGCTCTGCCTCCTGTTGCTGGGTTTATTAGTGATCCTGGTGGGATTCAGACACCTCGTCTGCCTAATGAATGATGCAGTAAGGCTGATGTCTGAGCTTCCTGAAGGCTCAGTGCTCTGCAGTTCTAACTAGATTCCTGGAGACTTGTAAAATTAATTTTGCGCTCAAACATAACAAATCTGCACCGGGACTCATGGGAGACAAATATTTGAAAACTGCTGATCACATTCTTGTATTTATACGATGATACAGATTGAAAGAGAACACATGGGTGGTACTTTGGTCAGTGCCCAGTGAACATACAAGTGTCCTTAAATCATGACCCATAATGGAGGGCAGCTCTGCATCAATTTGACTCAGTAGCAGTGAAGAGCAAGGGAAGATGTGATTGTGCCTGGAGAGTAGAATGTATTATATTTTCAGTAAAAAACAATTTTTGAAGTAAGATGATGGTTTTTCTCTGAATTGTTTCATTAGAATTTGATCAGAGAGAAGAATGTTTCTGTTTAACTCCAGAAAATGTAATTTTGTCTTCCACCCACACATAGACATTCTCGACAGGCTTTTCACAAATGTGGAAAAAGTCTGTGTGAATTGTATTTCCTTGTGAAGTGTGCAGACACTAAGAGCGGCACACTGCTACTACCTTAGTAAAACTACCCACTTGTGGTAAAATATGGCCCACATAAAACATTTGTTTACATGCTGCTTCTGATGGATAGTCTCAACTATTATTGTTAAGAAATGTCACTTCAAAGAATCTTTCTTATTCATTACATAAATATGCTGTTCTACTGTAGAGCTGGAGATATCGTAAAGATACAAGTTTCCTGTTTGCCCATATGTGGGAGTGAGGATTTGATCTGGTCCAGTATTCAGTCCTCCTGCAAAAGTAATCCAGACTACCTAATCTCATAGTGTTTTGTATTTGGAAAGTAGTTTTTCTTTTAAAGTCCGAATGGAACTCCAATCTAATGGTGTGTGTTATCTTGCACAGAACAAACTGTCAGGAGTAATATGAATATGTTTTTGAAAAAAAAAAGAACAGGAAAGATGTTGTTTTGCCAATTGCCCATAAAAGGACATATTTCTTTCTATCCTGTTTTTCATGTACATACCTAATAAATCACTGGGAGTTAAGGAAGAAAATGAAAACTACAAATACACAAAACAAATCTCATAGCATGATATGAAGAGAACACAAACTACTTCATCAAAGGGGACAAAAACAAAAATATTTTGAAAGTTATTGTTATAGCTGTGTGATTCCCAGAACTTTCTCTTAGCCCCACTTCCCCACCCCTCCTCCCACCGAGCCTTGGCCAGGCTAGACCTGGGGCACTGAGACAACTCCTCTCATGGTATTTGCGATTTAGAGTGTTGTCTTTCCCCCCTCCCTTTATGCCCAGACTAGGTCTGAGGTCTCAGAATGGCTACCTACTAATACTATAAATGACTAAGCCTTTTTGCTTAGAGCTGAGAGGGAAAGAGCCAGAACCTGTAGGCTCTGGGAAGAGTGGAAATCCCAAACCTTATTTCTCTAAAAGAGATAAACATGACATCCAGCCAATGTCAAAACTATGGAAAGGAGCCCTGCAGTGGCTGCAGGGAACAGGAGTGGTGGAAGGTATTCAAAAGAGGGGTGGTACAGGCACAATGGGGAGCATGGAGGTGCTCTCTGCTGATGATGTGAATCTACTTCTTCATTCCAGTGATGTAGATGACACAGAAGATGGGGAGCATCTCTCCTGTGCACTGTGCAGTTGTTAAGAACTGTTAAAATATGCTAATATTGATACTAATGGAAACAGTGTGATGGCTCAGTGGATAAAGTGCCATGCAAATGAGGGGAATGGAATATGGATCTTCAGCACACACAGGAACACTGAGTGGGATAGGTGGCCCTATTTTAACCCCAGCACTTGGGAAACCGAGACAGAGGATCATCTGGAAAGCTTTCTAGGTAGACTGGTTGAGCTCTGGCTTTTTGTAGATTGAATAAAAAGTGTTTTCCACAACCTCATTTATTTTTCATTAAGCCTTATGCTCAATCCACAGCTAGTGGAGTTTTGGGAGGTGGAGCCTTGCTAGAGGAGGTGTGTTTCTCTAATTGGAGCTTGAGTTTTATTATCATAGCTCCAAGCTCATTGTTCATAGTACTTCCATCGAGACATGTGGCAGCTTCCTAATAGTGCCCTGCTTTCCCACCATGATGAAACCTCCCTTCAATTGGGAAACAAACCCTTTCCTCCAATAAGTTGTGTTTGGTTGGGAGTTTTGTGCCAGCAATGAGAAGGTGATTGAAACAAGCTTCAAGTAGGAGACGATGCATCAACAAGTAAAGAATGATTGAAGAAGACTCCTCAAATCCAATGATATTATCTACATCCACACAGTGGGATACATGCACATGAACTCCAACAAGTATGCATACACAAAGTACTGTTAGTGCTAAGATACATTCTTATTGTAAGTACTACTCATGTTATTATTTCTCTAATTAAGCAAACACCTTGTAATGGGGAAGGTACTTAATTGGTAGCTGTTGGACTCTCCATTGCTGTCCTAACTGCTTTGAGCAAAAGGTTTGTTAGTGAAATAACCTGCAGGATGACCTTCCTGCCCACAATAGTAGTCTGAAACATTCCTCAGATACCTTGGAAGAACTCTATGACAATTGCAGCTGACTGGCCCCTCTCCTGAAGTTGCAGCCTCTGAGAAGGCTTTTTGAAACCATTTGCACCAGATGTTTTGCTATCACGTGTCTCAGTGAACTCTAGGTGGTCCATCCCTAAAAAGACAGAGAATGTTATCAATAACTTCAGATTACAGACAAGGTACCTATACTTCAGTGAAGTGAAAAGCCTGGCCCAGGATCACAGATTTGCCTTGAATCTAAGGCAATGGGTAGAGAAGCATCCTTTCAAAAACTATTGCTGCTTCTGAAAAGAACAGACAAGCTAGGAATGAGAGAGGAGGACAAGAGTCCCTGAATTTCATAGTTGCTATGTTTACATAGATCATTTTGCATCAGTATCCTTCCTCTTGATTAGAAAAGAAGAAATCAACCAATTGTGGGGAAGTTTATTGGACTGTCATTCAACTTTTAAATAGTTGGGTTTATGTGAATATAATTTTGCCTGATGATAGAATATTACATTTATTCATAAACATGACTACTAGCTAGAAGTATTATTTTTCCCATGCTATTGTATTAGTTACCATTCTCACTGTTATAATCAAATATGTGATAATAAGAAGCTTAAAGGGGGGTTTACTTGGATATACAGTTGTAGAGAATATATCTCATCACAATGAGGAAGGCAGGGCAGGTGATGGATGAAGCTGCAGGTCATGTTGCATACACAGGAAGGAAGGGAGAGAGAGACAGAGATACATAGAGAGAGACAGAGAGACACAGAGAGAGAATAGAGAGATAATGCTGGGCCCAGGAAGATGATTCATGAGGTTCCTTGATAGCTGGACCCAAAAAGTGGTGTAAGAGTCTAACATCCTGTTTGCAGTTGCAAGAGGTACTGGTGGTCCCATACACACATAGAACACATATATGCACATAAATAAATATTGTTTTTATAGTAATACTAAAATGTTGCAAAAGAGAAGCAGATTTTTTAGAATAAGTTGATCATAATGAAGAATAAAAGATAAAATTTACAGCTGTTACATTTAGAATTTGTTATTTCTAGATATGCTATCTATGTGCACACGTGTATTAAAGAAAGATAAGTCCATAGATGATCGTATTATTAGGGAAGGAAAAGGGGTCCTGGACCCTCCATCTTTGAACTTGAATTGCACATCATGGAGTTTAAAACAACCTCTCTGAGATGTTATTGCTGTTGTTCTTGTTGCTGCTATTGTTTTTTGTTTGTTTGCTTTGCTTAAACAGAACTTCTGAATTCTTGCTACATAAAGGTAGTGCCAACATCCCCATATACCATGAAGACTGAGAAACCTTACTGAGACAATTTTACTGGAAAAGACTCAGAGCACCCTCTAATGTGAGTGAGCACAAGGGAAACTGTAGTCCCATACATGCCTGAGCAGGAAACCTATAGAACCTGAGGAAATGGCTCAATGGGTAAATTGTATCCCATGTGTGCAATGGGATCCTCAGCAAGTGCTGGACATGTTTTTTGTTTGTTTGTTTGTTTTTACAGTCTTGAGGGGAAGTTTCAGTATGTCAGAGAAAAGATGGTAGAGAAGAGGCTGCACATCTCATCTTGATACAGCAGCTGTAGGAAGCAGTAAGAGTTACCTGATCAAAGTACTGGTAAGCTGGTTTGTAAACCACAAGGTCTGCAACCAAGTAACACACATTCTCCATCAAGGCTCCTCCAGAATTGCCACCAGCTGGGGACAAAGTATTCAAAACACATGAAGCTAGGAGAGACAACTCATTCAAATTCACCACCACTTTCCTGGTGCACAACTGCAACTGCACATGAAGTACTGAGTGTCCTAAGGTTCTCGAGGGCCATTTCTTCATTCTCTAGTCCTCATCTAAGCCTTTCACCTCCTCATGCCCATCTTAAATTTGGTTTCATTAATTTTCTCCATTACTCCCACTCATTCCCCCATTTCATGTGAATATACATGCACCATTCTTTAAATGTATCCTCACCATATTATTTCAGAATATTTCATCATAGCACTTGAGGAAGCACAAACTTCATCCTCATATCCAAGTGCCAGGCTCTCATTAATGTTTAATGCCTATTCATCATAAAAACTTCCTAGTTTAAGCATACAAAGTTTTAATTGTTAATTAAAATTTCCGTCACATATATCTTGGGAGACTGAAATTCAAGAGGTCTGATGAAATGTAAGTGATTTGTTGTAAATGCTAAACTGGAATGAAGGGTCAGACATAATTTATCACTACTGCAACTAATCAGGAGGATTGTTAGACAAATAAATCAGGGCCAATTTATTTATATAGATCAAAATAATCGTAAGTGTTGATAAGCGGAGACATGTTTTCATTGCCTCTGCCTTTTAAAAATTATATCATATCTTTACCTCATTTGTTCCAACTACCCATTTCTCTTCATGCCTGTCAGCAGAATTGCTTCAAGGGCATGCCCTCCAAGACCTTCTAATGTGTACGAGCTTCCTCTGTTAACTGACTCACTCATTCACCTCCTGAACTTTGCCCTAACAATGCCCATCAAGATGCCCATGCCTCTCCTTCAATCACTCGCATAGTGCATCTCTCATTGGGGGCCAAGAGGATAGCTAATTCAGAAACGTGTATCTCAGTTAACCTATACTGATCTCAATCTCCAATGGAGATTCTGTTCGTATTTTTCAGAATGCTGCAAGAGAGTGGAGGCTCATCCAACCCTACCAAGGACCCCCAGGCTGATAGCTGACATCCTGACAAGAGATGAGCCACCACCCCAACATTCTGTGGAGGATCCATATGGAACCCCACAGAGAATAATGGGATGAACAAGGGACCCATAGTCACAGCCAATCAGTCGACACAGGATAAGACAGTGAGATAGACACCAATGATTTTCGACACAACCTAAAGCAGAAGTACAGAGACCCCAAATTCTCAACAATAAAGCAGCCTGAATACTCACCCACCACAACTCAGGGAACTGAGCAAAAGAGGGGGAGGAAAGATTGTGAGAGCCGTGGTGGGGGAGAATATCCAGAGACATTGCCCCCCTCAGTAACAACATACTAGGACCAGCAGAACTGGGCTAACTCCTAGGCTGTCCATGGTCCCCAGCCCCAAGGACTGATCCAGATGGTCTACAGAGGAGGTTATCCAGCTGATTGGGGATGGGGAAGAGGGGCATTGGGGAACTGGGGATAACAACTCATTGTTTGCCCATTAAATAATGTAACTCATTATGGACATTAAAAAAAAAAAAAGATGCCCATTCCTCCTAGGCGTAGTATGCACTTCCACTCACTACATTTCCCAGTTCCCTCATTCTTGTCCCTGTTGCAACATGTTCTTCATGTGATTTCAAGATGTCTTCATGCTCTACCCCCTGCCCTCTCACATCCCTTATTGCTGTCTAACTCACAGTAGTTTCCTCTGCACACCAGAACTATGACTAATTCCTGGTATCCTTCCACTCCTCTCTGAAATCATTATTTGTTGCTGTTATGACTTCAAAGGCAATATTCATATGCAATAATCCATGTTTGTATCCTGTTTCACACTGTCTCTTGACCTTACTGCTTAAATACCCACATTCCTTATTAACATATTGCCTCAGAATAGATGAAACTGAGGTTCTGTTATGGTCCCTTTCACATCCTCCGACCTTCTTACAGAATTTTGCAACTTAGTGAATGGTAGCTTGACTTTATATCAAGACAAAAAACAAAACCCATAAAGCAGTCTTTTTTCCTTCCTTCCTCCATCCCTCCACTTCTTCTCCAGCTTCTCTCTCACACTCTTGCCTCTCCTCTCCTCTCCTCCCCTCCCGTTCCCTCCTGTTTCCTCTCCTCTCCTCTCCTCTCTTCTCTTATCCTGAACTGACTCAAAACCTTACTCATGAGTGTTCTACCTCTAAGACACATCCATAGCCTTTGGAGTCAAACTTGACTCTTCTCTCACAGATCCCATCTCCAAGCCACAGTAAACTCTAAGTTCACCTTGAAAATATCTATAGGCTGCAACCATTTCTCAGGGTTCAATGGCTATCTGTGTGTCTCAGTCGTTGCCTATTCTTGATATAAAGTTGAATGTCAACTTTATGGCATCTTTAATCAACACAGTGATGGATAGGATTGAGAGGGCATTTCCAGGGTGGATTAATGGAGAAGAGAAGCACCCTTCCACAGAGTGGGGAGCCACAGTGCAGCCCAGAGAGAAGAAGGATATAGAACGAAAACTCTTGCCTGCCTTTGCTCATTGCTGGTGAGTGTGTTTATCTCTGCTGCAGCTGCCACCCTTTGCTGTCATCTCCATCTCTGTGAGAACAGACATCTATAACTTTTCTCTGAAACAATATTCAGGAGAATATATAACACATAATAGGAATGAGAGAAAAATTTGATTAAATGTGAATAAAGTGATATAATTATTATTTTATTATTATCTTTATGATGATAAAATCATTTATTTCAATATCCTTAAGAAGATGTATATGTGCATCATTTGGCATTAATAAATTGGGTATGATTGTTGACAATAGTCACTGATGTTAAATTTAAAGACACACTAAGAGATACTGGTAACAGCCTCCATTTGGATGTGATATGTTTCTTTATCTCTGCTACTTAGAATTAATAGCATCACTAAAAATGATTTCTGTGGAGAACCCTAAAATTTACACATTATATTCAAAATAATTTTAATAACCAGAAATAGTGTTGAAAGTCACTTCTATTATTTCTTAATTAAAAGACTTGCATAGACTTATAAAATCTACCCTTTATAGTCCTCCCATTGTCCTCTGTAATGGAATAAGGTCAGACATTCTTGTAAAACCTTCTTCATCTTTACTTAACAGAATCTTTTCTAAGTCTAAGAAATGTTATAAAAAATTTTCAGAATTATTGGTTTCTTATACTACTACTTGTTTATATTGTTCACTTGTCTCTAAAGCTTTTCTGGTTTTCTTACTTAATTCTATTTGGACTACTTTGCATTTATTTAAATATAATGTGAAACTTTCCTTTGTTTCAAGAATCTTTAAAGATACTTGTATTCTTACATGAAAGAAAAAGAATAAAAAGGAAAAAGAAGAAGGAAGAGAAAGAAAAAAGAGAACAAAATGGAAGGAAGTGAAGATAATTAAAATAAAACAAAATACAACATATAAAAATTATTTTCGTTACTTGATTTTTTTGAGTTCTTTTTGGGTTCTAGCTATTAGACCTTTGTGGTGTAGCTGGTGAAATTTTCAGGGAAGTGGATGGACTTGGAAAATAACATCCTCAGTGAATTTACACAAGAGCAGAGAGACAAAAGCTTCATATTCTCTCTAGTCTGTGGTTCCTAATCAGATTAAGCTTCAATAGTAAATAAATTTGACAAGCAAATTGACAGAGAGAAAATGGGGATGGAAGGGATTTGGGGAAGGGAATGGGAGGGTGGGGGAGACATAAATAAAACCCAATCCAAAATGAATTAATTCCATAGAATCCTAACTCTTGGACAGTATGCTCAACAATATAACCCTTTAGTTGAATAAGGTGGTATCATTTGGTAAGAAGGACCCTGAAGTGGTTGAGATGAAATCTAACTCTAATACAATTGGCTTTCACAGAAATCAGTTTCTTCTCACATTCAGCTGTTGATCTGAGAGATCTACGAGGGTCCTGAATCAAGACAGGCTTCTATCAAAGCACTTGATTGCCTGTCCAAAAGATAAGACCCTATTGCTGAAGACACAACAGGCTGCTATCACACACCACCAAGATACCCTGCTGGAACCTAGAAGAAACCAGTTCTCATATGGTTAGCCATAGTGCTGGAATGTGCTACATGAGCTGCCAGGGGAAATTGGCCAACATGAAGTTGGGAGAAAGCAGAGGACATTGCTATACAGTAATGGCAAGATTTATTCTCCTCTGCAATATTGGCACTTAACCTACATGGGTAATCAACGGCTCTATGATTGGATAAGAGATGTGCTCAGTGGCAAGGAACCCATAGCTAGAACTGGGAGCCAAAACAAATTCCTTTGGAGAACAAGAGCCAGGTCTCCAAAGAGAAGCCCCCACTAACCATGGGCCTAAAGAAAGGCTACATATATTACAATCTCCCCAAATTAACAATGTTTGTTCCATTCAACCCATAGTGTTCTCACTCTCACTTGGAGAATCTGTTTGCATTTTTCAGAAGGCAGTGAGAACCATGGGTAAACTAATTCTAACATCAAGACCTGAAATGACTGAAGGAACTCTGTGGAAGAGGGAGAAGAAAGATTATAACTCTGTGGTAGGGAGATTATCTAGAGGCATTGTCTCCTTCCCACCCCACCCCCAAATAAAACCCCACTGCTGCTTACACAATTCATAGGTCTCCATCCCATGGAGCAATCTGGCAATCCCATTGAGGAGGTTCCTCAGTGGACTAGGTGCAGGGAGGCGGGAAAGGCTGTTACCAACACAAGACGAGTACTTACAGAGTTTCTACTTATAAATAAAAACTAATTATTATTTTTAAACATATAATAGATCACAGATTCAAATTAAGTAAATACAAAAGAAACCCCACAGAAGTTATATTTAACACAGTAAAACTTTGGAAATATCAGTTATCTACATAATCCCAGGAATCATTTTAATTATTATAGTTTGCTTTCTTCTTCAAATCGAAGAACTGAAATCCAACACAAATTTCATCTTTCTTTTGATTTTTGTCTTGAGAATCCCTATTGTGGTTTCGTCCAGGTGTCCCCTATGAAGAAATATGCTCTGAATAATCAATCCTCAGCTGGTGGCAGTTTGGGTATTAGCTCCATATAATATGCAGCTGTGTTGTTGGAGATGGGCTTATGCATGTTATAAACCAGCTTCCCCTTGACATTGTTTGGCACACCTTCCTGATACTGTTTGTCACCTGCTGTGGTGGAGGTGATGTCCAACCTCTACTCAGGCCATCATTTTCCCTACCATGATGGAGCTTCCACTCAAGTCTGTAAACCAAAATAAACCCATTCCTCCACAGCAGCTTTTGTTTTGGTTCTTTGTTGCAGCAATAGGAGAAGTTCATTGCAATGGTTTTGGAACCAGAGAGTGGGATTGGACTTTGTTCTGGAATCCTGATTCTGTGGCTTTGGTCTTTTGCAACTGATATGCAGGACGAGAAATGTGGTCGGATTTGAAACCTTGGCATAAGAGATGCCTTGCGGTGCTGTAAGTATAGCTTCATGAACCATTCTGGTAAGACTTGAAGGACCTGAATGTAGTAAGGACTATAGACTGTGAGGCTTGGCTTAGAGGGTGATAACTTTGTCAGAATTGTGCCAGAAGCAATTTGTGTGATAGGCCTGATGCTTTCTTCCTGTCTGTGTCCTGAGAAATTGTGAAAGGATGTTTTGTATAGAAATGAACAGATGGAGATGTCACAGAAAGAAAAACTTTGGCCCAAAACTGCTGCCCATTCAGCTGCAATTGTTTGAGAGAATGGAGATGGCACAGAAAGAAAAATAAACTTTGGCCCAAAACTGCTGCCTGTTCAGCTGCAACTGTTTGAGAGATTGCAACCATGGAGATTGGGCCAGTTGATCTGCACTGGGACACGAGAAAGAATGCAGACTCTTTAAGGTAAAGGGCCCAAGGGTTGAAGTTTTCCTGCTCTTCAAAGTTGGCTTTGTCCTCCACCCCCTGCCCCGGATTAACAAATTGGTACTATGGAGTATAACAAATTCAGGAAAAGAGGGTCATTGGATTTGCAACTTGGTTTAGTTTTTGAAATGGCAATGGGCATTGTGAAGCAGGTGTGTTGGATTGCCTGTGTGGAGGACCAATGGAGACATGAGGACGAACCTTGGGTTGCAGTGGAGACCCAATGAAATGTGAGAATTATGGGATGGCTGCCAAGGAGACCCGCCAGCACCAGATAAAGTTTTTCCCAAACTGAGTAGCTAAACTGGAGTGGTGGAATTAGAACTTCAAGAGATTAGTTACAGGTTAGAGTTGCCAGACATGAAGATAGAGTTTGATGTTGCCCTGCTTTTTTAAAATCTTGTATTGGCTCAATCTGTTTTTACTATGCCCAAGGCTATCTTTTGCAATTTGAATGTTCTGTGCCATTATGTTTTTTTTTTTTTTTTTGCTATTACGGCACAGTTGAAAAGAAAAACTGTGGGGACTTTTGGAATTGACCACAATGCATTGTATTTTAATTTATGTATGATTATTAGTTTGTGGAGTCCAGGGGCAGATTATAGTGGTTTCATCCAGATGTCCCCCACAAAAAAAAATGTGTTCTGAATGCTTGATCCTCAGATGATAGCAGTTTAGGTATTAGAACCTTGTTGGAGCTATGTTGTTTGGGGTGAGCATATGACTGTTTTAAGCCAGCTTCTCCTTGCCAGTGCCTGATAAACCTTCCTGCCACTGAGGCAAGATCTTTGTTTATATATGTAATGGAGGTGGTGGAGGTGTTGTGGAAGAGGTGATGTCCACCCTCTGCTCATGCCATCATTTTCCCTGCCATGATGGAGTTTCTCCTTGAGTCCCATTCCCCCACAAACTGCTTTTTGGTTGGGTTCTTTGTTACAGCAAAGAGAGAAAGCTGACTACAATAATCCCCTTCAAGGATATATCCCAGATTAAAAATAAATGGTCCTCTTCACTCAAAAATGAATATATCTTTATGCTACTATATAATATAATCAAATATTTCTCCTTGCTAAAATCCCTGAATCTTATAAAATAAGCTTCTTCCAACTCACATTGTTTTATTTATATTAATACTTATCAAAATGTTCAGAATTATGGGCTGGGGCAATGGATCACTTGGTAAAATACTTGCAAGCCATGAGGACCTGAGTTTAAATCTCCAGCACCCATGTTAAAGTGGGACACTGTGATGTTCACCTGTCATCACACAACTGGCGAAACAGAGACAGAAGAATCTCAGGGGGTTGATGACAATTAGTCAACACAATTCTGTTAACTCTGGGTTCAGCAAGAAATCTTGTCTAAAAGAATAAGGTGGTGAGAAATTGAAGGCACTCATAATCAACTTCTGGACTCCAAATATATTTACACACATACATGTGCCCAAACACATACAAACATGAATAGACATATGCCAAAAATATATGTTAGAGTTATAATTATGTGTCTGACCATTTGCCCAGATTGGCCATATCTTAACAATATTATTACATTTCTAAAATTAAAAAAATAACCTAAGTTCTTAATAAGAAATTATTACAGTTATTCATGAAATACCCAGGAGCAGACATAGACTGTTACTTAATTTTCCATCTTCCCCTATGTTTTAAATATTTCATTTGAAATATATCATCAATTATTTAGTCAGCATTCACTGCTTTAGCTGAACCCATTGGAAGAGTTTGATTAACTCAGAGAAGCATAGCTTTGGGAAAAACAATTCTAGGTTTAATAGCTATAGCTAGTTTTCCAAATGTTCTGTTGTGAATGAGCCAATTTCTGTTTAGATGAAGCTTATTTTTTTTCTGCATAGCAGGAGAATTCATATGGCCTTTACAGAAACAAGATGAACGAAGATGTGTTGGTTTTGCAGCCCTCGGGACGCTTGCAATGGGAGGAAACAATAAAAGAAATAAAGGCATTCCTCAGGTTTTCTTCCATGTGCTGTAATCAACATTCTCACCAAGTAGCAGGACACACAGCAGAGTGGGCCAGTCTTTATTAAGCTCACAGCTGAGCCCCCAAGACAGCTCAGCTGGTAACATTCACTTTGGAGCCATAATGCTGACATATGGACATGCTGACATCAACCATTTTGGTCTTAAACATGAAACAGAATATACTTTTTTTTTCTAAGTTGATAATGCTCTGTGACAGTGTCATAACAGGCTAATGTTGGAATTTTGACTTTATCCCCCTAAAAATCTCAATTACTGGTATTATTATACTGTCTGGTTTCCTGGTTTCTTCTTAGGTATGTGTTAAATCTCATGGCAAGTAAAATTTTCTGTTTCTATGTATTCCTATTCCAAAACATATTAATTTCATCCCTAAATCCATGTAGAAGCAGTGTCTTACTTTTTTAAGACTCATCAGTATTCACAGGTGAGCAGCAAGTTTAACTCTTGCAAATATTCCAGGATATATAACTCCACTTTTATAACCTAATAAAAAAGTGCCCTCTTTTTTGAGAATTAAAAAAATATATCCTCGATACCCTCCATGGCTATTTAAGCAACTTACAATAAAAACAGGAATGTTGATAAATGCAGTGCAAAGGAGGATTCCACAAAGTCAGCGTTTTGTTGATTATGTTGAAATATAATTGTACATATTTTTAGGGTAAAACACATCTCCATGATTTTAACTTCTTATCATCTCTTCATAGTAAGAAATTCAAAATCCTCTCTTCCAGCAACCTTGAGGGATATGATGCATTGATGATTGTAGGCTACATTATTCTAGGCAACAGAATGTCATCTTACACACAGAACTTACTCTTTTCTCGTTGCCACATTGTACTTACAGACCCACTAAAGGGTGCATCCCATCTCATTTTCCTATCACATGGACCCATGAGACCATGTACCAGGTGTTTTTTTAATATATATTTATTGTCCATAATGAGTTACATTATTTAGTGGGCAAACAATGCGTTCTTATCCCAAATTCTCCAATTCCCCCCTCCCTATCCCTGATCAGTTGTATATACTCCTCAGTGGGCTGTCTGTATTATTCCTTTTGGCAAGGTATCCTGTATATCCTAGTACTCAGCCCGGTATTCTTTAGAAGTTTCCCACAAGTGTGTATGTTTGGAAATGATATCATTGCTGCAAACTGCTATGATTTTCATCATCATTATTATGCTACAAAGAACCCAAGATAAATGATGAAAAACTCAAACAACACTTCATATCCCAGTAGAGTGCTAGTTGTAGGCATACCATGAGGAAAAAGAGACATATCAAATTGTAAGTAACATATTATATGATAGGACAAAATAGTTAAAAATCTATAGTGAAAATATGTATCAAAATCCATCTTGCTATGTGTCAAACCTTTCTCTTTACACAATTCCCAGTGTCCTTTTCCTTGGTTGTGGAATGGCTCTGTGCAGTAGAATAAGAGTGGAATTGATTGTCGTGCTGACAAGACCCAACCAACTTACTCTAGTCAGCAGCACTTGAGAGAGCTGATACTGAATACATGGAGCTAGAAAGAGTTTAAGAGAAAGACATTTAGCAGGTGCTGGAGGGAGTTTATTTTGGTATACAGTCTTGAGGGGAGCCTTCATCATGGCAGGAGAGCATAGTACAGCAGAGGCTTGGCATCACATCTTGCAGCTGGCAGAAAGCAGAAAGAGTAAGCTATCTCCTACTGGCAAGTGAAAGAGGACTATAGAACTCCTTGTATGTCTCAGCCACACACATTTTCCAGCAAGGCTCCACCTCCCAAATTTCTATCAGCTGGGAACCAAGTATCCTAAACACAGGAGACTATGTAGGACAGTTTACACTCCATGACTCACCAAGGATAGCAGTGACAATGGTCTTGGACAGCAGAGTAAGGGAGCAGATGTGGGTTGGGAGATAAATTCATGGTACCTCACTGTGCCTGGCATGATGCTAATACAGTCAGTTCAGCCCTCTGGTTGCATCTCTATAGTCACAGTTTTTCTTTGAGTTTCAGGTATGCTCACATTTAGATTTATTTATTTTCTGCTTTGATAATTAAGCTCCCTTTTTCCCCCAGAAATGAGTTGATTGTAAATGTTTCATAGAGTCTTTGAATTACGGACTCAGAAAGGAATATTAGTTCCTATACATATGTGTGTGGCTTTCAGAATCACA
This sequence comes from Zapus hudsonius, assembly GCA_004024765.1. Lineage (NCBI taxonomy): Eukaryota > Metazoa > Chordata > Mammalia > Rodentia > Dipodidae > Zapus > Zapus hudsonius. Next base: position 22,546 of record PVHP010009632.1, read on the forward strand.
TAGATACATTTTAATTCAAGATTGTATTTTTTAGAATTTCTGAAACTCAGTTTTGCCACTGTGCCAAGAAATGATCATTAAATATTATGCAGGTAATTTTAATATTTCACAATTTAAGGAACTATCAATCAAGTAAATGCCCTTTATTTTATAAATGAGAACAGTAAGGACAAGAGGTAAAAAAATATTTTGCACAAGATTGCATCCATGTTTGTAGGAGAACATATAACAGGCTCCAGACCAGAAAAAAGGTACTATAGCAGAAATGAGATAGCATACCAATACAGTGATGACACAAGTATGTGTATTAATTAGTTTTCTCATTGTTGTACAAAATACCCAACAAAAACTTTGGATCAGAAGAGACTATTTTGGCTCACTGATAGCCAGGATACAATCCACCATGACAGGAGAGTCATCTTGGTAGGAGCATGATGGAGCCGGCCACATTGTATCCACAGGAAGAAACATGATGAAGCAGGCCACATAGTATCCACAGGAAGGAGGAAGATGGAGCAGGCCACACTGATTCCACAGGAAGGAAGAGAATGGAGCCGACCACATTGTATCCAGAGGCAGGATCATGATGGAGCTGGCCACACTGTATCCACAGGAAGGAGCATGATGGAGCAGGCCACATTGTATCCACAGGAAGGAGGAACATGGAGCTGGTCACATTGTATCCACAGGAAGGAGGAGGATGGAGCCCTCCACACTGTATCCACAGGAAGGAGCATGGTAGGGAAACAAAATTCACTTGAAAACCAAAGCCAAGAGTACAATGAGGCAGAAAGAAACAATTTAGTGTTAACAAGAGTTTTCCACTGTCCTGTTCCTATTTTTTCCAATTTTTTTCTTCTATATGTGTGTGGTGTATGTGTGTGCATAATGTTTTCTATTGTGTGGACATGTATGTGTCCATGTGCCCATATTTGTGCATACTTTTTGCAGTCAGCTTTCTCCTTACTGCTTCAAAGAACCCAACCAAAAACAGTTTGTGGGAAGAAAGGGTTTATTTTGGTTTACAGGCATGAGGGGAAGCTCCATTATGACAGGGAAAATGATGGCATGATCACGTGGACATTATGTGGACAACAGCAACAGGAGATTATGCCAAACAGTAGCAAGCAGAAGCTAGCTGTAATACCCATAAACCCACCCCAAACAACACACCTTTAACAAGGGTACAATTTCCAAATTTCAATCAGCTAGAGATAGAGCATTTATTAATTTATAGGGGACACCTAAATTAGACCACCACATTTTTGGAGATCAAGGGTTCACATTTAGTGTCTTCTCTCCATTGCTCTACACTTATTTGTTATTATTTTTGAGACAAGGTCTCTCACTGAACCTGGAGCTCACCAATTCAGTTGGAATTAGTTAGCCAGTAAGCCCCAGGCATCTCTAGTCTCTGCATTCTCAGTGCTTGGGTTACAGGTTCACACCATGCTTGGCATTTACATGGGTTCTGGTGATCTGAACTCAGGTCCTTATGCTTGATCAGCAAGAACTTGACTAAAAAATCCATCTTTGTAGGCCCCTGCTTTTGTCAGTGTTCTCTCTCGAGCATGCACAGCAACTAGAATATTGCCTGACATTTATTTGTCCTCAGCAACTAGAAGAAGATATATCAATTTATTAAGTGAGCTCTTAATATTTGTTTTATGAATGAATAAATAGTGAAGGATTAAGGAATGAATCAGGTGTCTTTGGTCTTGATTTCTTTGGAGACTAAGAGATATATTTGTCTTCCTTTTCCTCTCTTCCAGTTCCTTGACTGTTGAAAGATCGCCTCCATGGATTGATGTGTATCTTACTGGTATTTTTTTTCATATTAATAAAATATGAATATAGGGCAATGGTGACTTACAAAACTGGACCTCCTTGAAATCTGAACAAAATGATTGACTAAATAAAAATATACATATAGTCCTTGGTGCCCTGTTTTGTTAAACTTAAATATCCTTTTAAAAATGTATTTCCTAAGAGACAGAAAGAAAGAGAGACGCAGGGGGAAGAGAGAGACGGGTGCACCAGTGCCTCTCATCTGGCTATATATGGGTAGTGGGGAATCAAACCTACGTCATTAGGCATAGCTAGCAAGAACATTTAACTTATGAGTCTTCTCTTCAGCCCTCTTAAATGTCTATTTTAATGAGGAAGTTTTTGTTTGCCCTCATAAAGCAAATTTTATAAGTTTTAATGGATGAATGGGAATGTTAGTTTAGATAGGAAAAAAGAAAAGGAAACAAACAAAAACCCATAATCACCAATTTTCTTATGCTAATCATCATCTGTAGTGGTCTTAAGTTAAAAAGTTCTCTTCTTGGGTTTGTTCCTGGTCCAAGGCCAGCATCCTATATTGGGGTAATTAATACCTCATTTAAGCATGGCGGCTGAGCTGGATGTGATAGTTTCCACCTGTAATTCCAGCATTTGGAAGTGAGAGTGGGGGAAGGATATTAGAAGTTCAAGGACATCCTCCATTAGAGAGTTCAAAGACTCCAAAGGATACCAATCCTGCCTCAAAAAGGGGGGGAGGGTGGAATCAAAGATTTGTCTGTTTAGTTTATTTTCTAATTTTTACTTTGATTAGTTTCCTCTATTATTTTCAATATTTCTATATGCACATTGTTGTTGTTTTTTTCAAATATGTGTGTGTGTAGCATGTGTGGTGGTGTGTGAGTGTGCCTATGTGTAAGCAGATGTTCACACACCCTGCACATACCCTTTTAGGGCAGAGAATGACAAAAATGTTCTCCTTTACTGGTCTTGTATTTTTTTCTAGATGGAATCTCACTGAACCCAGAGCTGCTACTTTTGGTAAAGTTGGCTGAATGGTGAGTCTCGGTGATTCTTCAGTCTCTGTTTCCCAAAGGACAATGTTTGTAGGCATAAGTGGCCATGCTTGCTCTTGGCATAGGTAAGAGGGGATCAAATGAGAATTAAATCAGACCCTGCCACTAAGCCATCTCCCAATCGCCTCCCTTTTTTTTTCTTTTTTTTTTTTAAAAAAAAAGTATTTGCTTTTTTTTATATAAAAGCTTGTATTCTTAGACTGCCTCACCCCCTGCCCCAATTCTGCTGAGGGTTTTCTTTGGTGGGAATTATTGGTATTCATTATGGGGAGCAAGTGGCATTCATCAGTCTCTGCAGGTGTGGGGGGTGTGAACAAGGTGCCTTCAGGCTATTACCATGCACCTCTTTCTCAGTGTTCCCTGAGTCCTGTTGAGTTACATAGAGATATGAGTAGTGTTGCGTGTTCTGTAGGCTCTGTGTCTTTGTTTTGATGAGCTTTGGGTGACCACCATGGTGTCTGTCACTGTTTCCCTGGAACTGGTTTTCAGAATAGCCATGAGAGCAGTATTCCTGTCACCTATTCCTCTGTACTGACTACTGGGCCCAGGCAAATGAGGTGGAGGTGACCTGTCTCATGGAAGTCAGTCAACTCCCTGTTCTTGATATATTGATGTAGGCTTGTTCTCCCCTGTATACACCTCCATCTCTAAGACAGAACAGATTCACCAACGAAACGTGAGAGCAGTTTGAATTAAAGGGGATGAGCCTAGTTATTAGATAGATTTATTGATATGTATGTCCATTCTTAGTTAAAGATCAGCGGAGGTTCTCTGAAGCCTATTGGTTTCCCTGTCCTAGGGAATTGGGCTTGACTCTCATAAAGAGATAAAAGTTCCCTGTGTGTGTGTGTGTGTGTGTGTGTGTGTGTGGTATATTTATATATGTGTTGGGGAGCATGACCATGTGCATATGTGCATGTGTGTGCCAGTGCATGTGGAGACCAGAGGTTAACATCAGGTGTCTTTGCAATGACTCTTTATTTGTTAAAACAGGATTTCTCACTGAAGCTGGAGCTCCCTAATTCTGTGAGTCTGGCTGACCCATTTGCCTGGGGCATCCCATCTCTGTCTCCAGAGTGCTGGTTACCATTTCAGCCCAGAATTTATACAAGGTCTCAGGTTCTGAACTTAGCTCCTTTAGCTTGTGAGGCAAACACACTACTGACTTAGTTATTGCTCCACCTTGTCCCTTAAATAAGATCTCTGCCTTTGTTTCCTGGGCTGGTCTCAAACTCCTGGACTCAAACTACTCTCCCACCTGAGCCTCCTAGTAGGTGGGACTACAGAGGTGCACAAAGGCACACACATGCAGTCACCTTCTGTTTATTAGAAGAGAGATTTTCCTTTCCTCTATTCCTTTGTAGGCTTCTGGTATGACCGTTTTATTTATTTGTTATGCATTTTTCTTTTTCTTTTTTTCTTTTTTGAAATGAAGTCTCATGTAACTCAGGCTGAACTCTTAAACTCATGGTGTAGCTTTAGATGACTTTGAACTTTTGATTCTTCTCAAGCCATCTCCAGTGTGCTTGCACTGTGTCACCTTGCCTTGTTTATGTGGTGCTAGAGGCCAATCCCAATGCCTTGTACATGGTAGCCCAGCAATCTACCGATGAGAAGGAATTCCAGCCCCATCAGTTTCCAAGGCAGGGCATGCTGTCTCTCTTTGAGTTCACTACATAACCTAGGATGGGCTCATCCTACTTAAGCCTCGTGAATGCTGAGATTTTGAACTGATAGACATGTGCCACCTGTCTAGAATTACAACTCTTTAAAGAAAACAATGAAATATTTAAGTCAAATGCATATGAAAAACAAAAATACTGTTTTAGGAAATGATTTTCCTATTTTCCTTGATTTTTCGAACTGACCTGGCCTTGTACTCAGGATTTTCCTGCCTTAGCCTTCAGAGGGTGAGAATGCAGACATGCATCACCAGACCCAGCTCAGTGAGATCATTTCAGCTTTGTAATCACAAAGATGTCCAGGACCTTTGGGATTATTATGGAGCTAGATTTGTAATGCTATGGTTAATAAATTTTATTTTGTTCTATAGTTTCTTCATCTTTGATCAATCTAGCTAAATATTCATGAGTAGTAATGATCCCTCACAATGTCTTCTGACCACTAATGTATCAACACTCATGGGCCAACTCGTCTACCATGTCTTGTTAAACAGTCTCTTGTGCTCCCAACAATATACTGTACTAATTTATGTCATAATTGAAAGTATACTAACATTTTTGGTGCTGTGGCTATTTTTGCTTTTAGTATTCAGCTTAATTTAGGGTAGAGGTCATATAATTTGGCATTCAATTTCGTTGATCTTAGCTTCCACTACAGTGCCTGGCACATGGCAGCAAAGACTGTGTGGTAGAACTGTACTGACTCCTTGAGACTTTTTCCAAGTGAATCGATCTTAGTAATGACCTACAGAATGCACAGTAGATGAAATTTACAAGTAAAATCACAATGCGCATTCCAGAGCTAAAGGGTATTCTGCTTAATTATGTGTTATCTTCCTGATGCTCCCATTAGTTGAAATAATTAAGAGGTGTAAATAAAACAAATTAGATTCTCAACTTGAAGGGACTAGGCTTTCAGGGAGCTTGTGTTTGAAGTCATAGAAAGCAAGCTAAATGATTTTTATTATTTAGGTCCCTGTTAGTGCAAAGCACAAACAAGCAATGACACAGAGAAAGCTGTAACAGGTTTGTGAGTAGTGACCTCATGACCCATTGTGGAAAGATTATGATCCTGTAGTCAGGACTGGGCTTTGAACTCATGTTGATGTTTCTCTAACCTAGTCTTTAATTAATCATTGGTAAGTGATATGACCTCCTATCATTTCTCTTGTTTAAAATGTAGAGAGAAGTCTGGGGAAATGGCCTTAGCAGTTCAAGGTGCTTGATTTTAAAGTCTGTTGGCCTGGGTTCAGTTCTTCAGCATCCATTTAAAGAGAAAGCCAGACATAAAAATTGGCACATAAAAAACTTGGCACATGTGTTTGGAGGGGCAAAGGGCCCTGGTATGCTCATTCACATTCTTCCACTCTAGCTCTATCAAATGAATAAATAGTATTTAACAAATAGACACAGATAGTGTTACCATATAAGGATGCAGTGGCAACTAGTTGAAAGTTTGGAAGAGGACAGCCCGTAAACCAGGCACCCATTTCCCCCTTTTGCAGACTTCTTGCTGGGAAGCAGCTATAAATTAAGGACTGGTGGACTAGCCCCATAATTCAGGTAAGAATACAGAGCAGGATTTTACCAATAGACTGCAGGAGAAATACTAATACAACGGTGTATATGAATTTCAGGCTTGGGGTGCTCTATATTTTTTAACTCGCATCTGGCATTGCAGTGATCATGGATTAGGACTTGAGCATTGGAGGAAGTCTGAGGGACAAATAATTTGGTTATTTCTTTAAATTTGGAACTGTATTGCTCTCAATTGCTATACTGCATTAACCAACAAATAAATATTACTATCGAAGAGCATGATAGATGCTAATATTGGCTCACAGACATTACTGAATTGTAATCCAAATTCTGCCTGCATTATTCCATGTGACTTGAGACAAGACAGTTATACTGCATACAGTACTTCTTTGACCCTGAATATTGGATTAAAAGATATCTAGGGTGTTTTCCAGACTCAACATTATGCTTTCTTCTCATAAGTTCATGTGCTTATTGCGATATACGCTCCAAACTAAATTCATGTGATATATTTCTGCCCTATTTGGACACAGAAAGCATATATGAATATTATATATGAACTAAAGGAACCAACACTTCAAAAGTTAAAATTATTATAATATATTTAAAAGAAACATTTTAAAATTTGTGTACCTTACTCTGTGAACCAGAAAGCAGTGAACATTAACTGAAGTCACCCAAATGTTCTAGGATCCAACCAGTGTAATAGAAGTGTTGTACTAGCACTAACCCACATCCATATATTTTCAACTAAGTAGTAATGGCAAAAACAGGATACTAGGACGTTTGGTGAGAAGATAGTTCAGATTTTGGATCAATTATTAGGGTAATGTTGGTTAACAAAGGAAGTGATAGAATGATTATTTTGACTGAAATATGAACAGAATTCCCTGTTATCAATAATCTGATGAGAAGTAAGTTGTTATTAAGGAGGATACCCAGTGAATTGGGAACAGGGAGGAGGGAAATGGGAATACCAACACAATATTTGCTCATACAATATATCTAATTTTGGACATTAAAGAGTTTAAAAAATGCAGACTGTTGTTATGAGAAGGCTGAACACACTTCCTTCTGGGAGAGATCAACAAACCAAGAAATGATCACTGGTGCAATAGAGGCACCAAAACCTGGTTTTCAACAGCTTTTAAATTGGCAAAGAAATCTACTCAGTGATAAGGAACTCTTTACTGGAATTGGGACTCAGGGCAAAATCCCACAGGAACCAAAAACCCGGCTCCAACAAGAAATCTCCATTACCAGAGAACTACAGAGCAGCCTTAATACTCACCCACGACGACTCAGGTAACTGAGTGGAAGAGGGGGCAGAAAGATTGTGAGAGCCATGGTGGAGGAGACTATCCAGAGGCATCAGTAACAACACATTTGGGCCAGGAGGACTGGGCTGAATACTAGGCTATCCATGGTCCCCTGCCCCAAGGACTGATCCAGAGGACCCACCGAGGAGGATATTCAGCTGACTGGGGATGGGGAGGGGGGTTATTGGGGAATTGGGGATATCAATTCATTGTTGGCCCACTAAATAATGTAACCCATTATGGACAATAAAAAAATTAAAAAAATAAAAATCAAAAGAAAAAAAAAAAAGAAAAGAAACTGATATCAGCAGGAGAAAAAAAGATAGTGAAGTGACAGGGAAGCTACTGGTTCAAATCGGCACCTCAGCCAAGCATAGTGGTGGCAGATACTAACTGGTACAAAGAAAACATGTTTTTGACAATACTCAAGTGCATAAAAAGAAAATCACCCTCAAGGACTTTAAAAACGGAAACAAGGTGGATAAAGGACAACTAAACAAGTTGTTTGATTTAATTAAATGTAAAATATTCTGTTCCCTCACAATCCATTTCTCACATTATCATATGATTTTCATAATGTGTGATTGCATTGCTTAATACATTTTCTTCCTGCAATGAATTCTTAGGAACATGAGTCCTCACTAAAGCCATCTTTTATTAAATCTTTCATTACAAGGGGAAGGGAACTCTAAGATTTCTGTACATGGATTGCAAGGTGGACTACACTGGACTGCGTGAGACTATGAAATCATCAAAATTAAAATTTAGGAAGTAATATAATATCAAAGCTGTCTTGACAAAAAGTGCGAGCCAAATCAATATTTCTGAACATTGAGAGGAGAACTGGTTGTACATTAGGTACTCTGCTCAAAGAATATCATTATCAAATGAATCATTATGTAAATCACTCTGTCAAGGACAACTCATACTACATAGTAAGACATTATGCAATCAGTCAATGAGGCATCTGTATGACTATACAATTACCAGCTTAAAATAATTAATTTCTAGATATGTAATTTGAAAAAATGGAATTTTCTTTTAATGAATGGATATATATATATATATATATATATATATATATATGAATGAAATTGGATTTTTTAAAGAAATTATGTGCACAAACTAATATTTTTTCCTCTGAGAAAGGGAGCTGGATTATAGAGTTTAGAATGACTTTAGTTTTGATTCATTCTGTTTAAGACACCTTGCAAAAATGTTATTATAATTTAGTATATTTTTAAGGAAAAAAAATATTAAAGTGAAATATATTCTAGTCTTGGAAAAATAAAACTCTGCATGTATTTAAATGAAACCACTAAGGAACAAATTATTTTGTACCATGTTCTTTCACCTGTATGCATGTGTAAATATGTTTGTGTGTTGAATGCCACAATCAATTTCACTTTTCTCACTTTTCCTTTCAAAGCAACCTGGTATGAATAATTGCTTAGAATGTTCTTGAAGAAAAGTTTCCTCAGAGTCATGGCCTTTGGGTTTTGCCATTCTCATGTAGTAATTTGAATTAGATCTCTGCATAAACTCATGCTTGGTTCCCAGCTGCTGGCAATTTGAGAGGTAGAGCCTTGCTTGAGTTTGTTGCAGGGACAGGATTAGGGATGTTATGGTCAGCTCTCTCCTTGCCAGAACTTGGCTCATTCCCCTGCTTGTTTCTTGTTTTCCTCCTGCTGTGGCAGGGGTGATGTCCAGACTCTGCTCCTGCTATGCTTTCCCTTGCCATTGTGAACTTCTCCCTTGAGACAGTAATCAAAAAATAATAAATCCTTTCTTTTTTCCGCTGCTTTTAGTCAGATGTTTTTTTTTTCTCTGCATGATGAGGGTAACTAAAACACCTTGGTTTGTTCCATTTTTTAGATATTTCAATTCGATATGCTAATGTATTAATATATTAAATCATCATGTAAACCAATTAACATTATGTTGACTATCTCTTCCACAAACTATCAGTTGTATGTTTTGCAAATAGTAAAAGGAAACGTGAATTAAATAAGACTATAATGAGGAATCATTTATTTATTTTTACATAGTTTTTTTAAAACTAGAAGCTGATATTCATTTTCTCACAAAGCTCACATTTGTCCAAGTCGTTTTGGGGATGGTGTGAAGCTGATGGATGTAGCATCAGCTGGGAGGGATTGATCAGGGAATGAGGCACTTTGGTGCCTTCTTGCTGAAGGCTCATGAACATGGGACATCAGAAAGAAGCTCAACTATGACTGACCTCCTGGGTTCTTCTCCATATGTGTTTCTCCTTGAGCTACCAGAGTTTTTTCATGGCAAGTTGCCTATATTTAAAGTGTGCAGGAGGATTTCAGACATGGAAAATGCCAGACATGGTGGCACACACCTGTAATCTCATTGCTGGGAGGCAGATGCAAGGAACCCCTTTGGCTTACTGTTTAGCCAGTCAAGCTGAATTGGTTCACTGAGAGATAAATAAATAAGTAAGTAAATAAATAAATAAGGTGGTGAGCAATGGAGGGAAGCACTTGTATGTGTACCTATCCACATACAAACAGGAATGCAGGCATATACACACCTCCCACACCACACCTGTACTCATGAATAAACAAAAGCATTGCTGTTCTGATGAGCATTTAGTTGTTCTTAGTTAAAGGAAAATGTCTCATAGGGTTCACATATGCTGTTTTCATCACTGATCTCTCTTGTTTAACTGTGTATTTCCTTATCCAAAGCACACACCTGGACCCCAACCCTGTTAAGAGATGCCCACAGTGATCAAGCTTCCTTCTGAGGTGCTTTCAAAGCTCTATGTTTCTCTAAGCCTCTCTTGTCCATACCCTCTACAACCTTATGCAAAAGTCGTAACTCTGCTGTGGCAATTAAAGGCAGCTTAAAAAGGAGTCTCTGAGGAGAAGGAATTCTCTTCTTACTTTCAGCTTCAGTTGAAAGGACCTTCCCCTTGAGTAAAATGTTGAATGACCTAGAAGTTTCCGCGTTTCTCTATCTCATACACCTCCTGAAGCAATGGCTCTGGAAAACACTGTTTTGTTTCTTTCATTTCAACTCGTGTTACAAAACAGGCTACAAAATGGCAAGACATGCTATTTATTCATCATGCAGTGTGTTCCCCACAGCATTCCCTTAAGTCATGGGAAGAGGAATATATTTTCTGTTTTATTGTACAACTGTCTAAGCATTTTTTAAAGGTGACTACTCGAAGAGTCAAACTATTTTCATTTTTCTTAAGGAAATATTATTTGCTTACAAATCATTATTTTCTGATCTTAGATGTAAAGATATTTTCAGAACACATTAGTGTGTTGGGTTTTATCATTATCTTTTTCTGGTTACTGTCTTGGTGGAGCATATGCTGTTAGAGAAATCTAAGGAAGGTTGATTGAGAAATTTCCACAACTTTTCTTGGAAAAGATATAGTTATTTTAAAAACAAATACAGATTTCATAGATCAAGAGGTGTGAATCTGTGCAATATTATATTCAATATTTTAAACTTTATCTTAATATAAATAATCTAATCATCAGAATCACAGCTCATATCAAGGCATTTCTGTCTTTTTTTTTACTGCTGAAATAATGTTTTTATTTATCTAAATTATATTGTTATACATTTAAGAGTTAAGACTAATTCTCAAATCATCTTTCTTTTTATTATATTTTTTATTCATTTTCAAGCAGAGAGAGAGAGAGAGAGAGAGAGAGAGTACACCATGGCCACCACCTTGTGAGTCTGGCTTATGTGGGTCCTGGGGAATTGAACCCAGGGCCTTAGGCACTGGAGGTAAGTGCCTTAACCACTGAGCCATCACTCCAGCCCCATGTTTCTTTTTTTAAAAGAAAATTTCTAGCCTATTCTGAGAGTAAATATGGACTCCTATATTTTTTTCAGTATCTCAGAGGTGGAAAAATCTTAAATTTAAGTATTTATCATCAGAAGTTGAAAATGTCATAATATTTGTTATATGTAAGATAAATGGACATGTTGCTTTGAAATTTGTTTTTTTTAATTTTTAAATTTTGAATGTTTTCTACAAGCTTATATGTGGAATATTTACAGTTGGCCATGCTGTTTCAGGAGGTTGTGGAAACGAGGAAATAGGCCGAGTGGGAGGAAGATCACTAGGAACAGAAACTGGAGTGTTTCTTGTCCTTGGCAACTTCCTGTCCAAATGTCTGCTTCCTGACTTTCAGGTGAAGAGTCTCTAAAGCACATTCTGTGTCTAGAGTCATAGGATAATTGTTATGACTTATTGTTCCACCTGTTTGAAAGATGTATAGGCTAAATGGAATGAAATACCTGATAGTTAAACATAAAGAATATTTTATCTGATTTCATAAACACAGGTTAATACACATTTCAACTCATCCCAATTATAAGTATTATATATCAAATTTCCATTCATAGCCTTGGATTGGTATTTATGTCTTAAATATTTTCTGAAATGTTACATATTGGCCATTTCAATGTGAATGATTTTGTAGTAGTTATATTAATTCTCAACATGTTTCAGGTTTTATTATGGCTGCTTGGGCTGCCAAAATAACTGATTATAAATGTTGTGACTTGAAGAAACATGCATTAATTATTTCACAGATCTGGAGCAGGCAGTCGGGGAACTGGCCCTCTTGGGGCCTTTGGGGAGAAACCACTCATGACTTGCGGAGCTTCTTTTGTTATTAACAATCCTTGTCTTTATTTGGCTTTAGAGGGATACACTAGCTGCCAGGTGCTGGGCCACAGACATAGCCCAGAGCAATAAGTCTCCAACCTGAGCTTTTAGACGCACCATTTTCTAGAAAATTCCTTTAGCTCTAACTTTCTAGCTCTCATGAGTTGGAGCTGTAAGACTCTGTAAGTCCAGCTCGTAAGTCTTTATCACACAGGGCCCACATCTTCCAACACTCCAAGAGGGACTTCTCATCTACTCCCCATTTCTATGTAAAGGAAAAGACCAAGACTGTAGCCATATTATTGATCACAGTTGAAGACAATTAAGTTGTGGTTTTTGTTCCTTTAGAACCAAAGGGATTGCTTTCTTTCAGGTCCAGTGATAAACTATTTTTTTTTGGGGGGGGAGACATCAGCCAAGCCACTTTTATTTTTCAGAATAAAAAAGCAGACATATATTTGGGACAGAATCTCCAACCCATTATATTTATCTTACTTGTTTATAGTTATAGTTGTACAAAAACATTTAATATAATTTTAATGGATACATAATATATAAATAAATACAAAGTAGATGTAGAGGGGAAAAGACCATGAAAAAAAAGAAAACAGGAATAAGGTGGGTTCAAGATTGGTTCCCTGTCATTTTTCAAATAATAATAAAGATGTTCACATTTCTGCAGCAACATATCCATGATAGTACATTTACTCTCCTGTTTCCTCTTGTCTCTGTTCTGAGTCCTCTGCCTGATCACCATTCGTGTCCCAGGAGTCTACCAGGAGTCTCATTAAAGCCATCTCTCTTGATTTAATCATGATTCTAAATATTTGTCAAGTCCCTTTTGCTTCTCTAATCCCAAAGCAATGTCTGCAGTCTTTCAGAATTTGTCAGAGCAACAGCCCACCTAGGAGTATGAGAATATATATCACATCACTGGGCTTCGCCATAAGTAACCACAAGCTTGGTGGATTCAGGCAACTGACATTAATTTTTCTTATAGTTCTGGAAACCTGAAGATCATAATTAAGTTATCAGCAGTGTTGGTTTTCTTCTAGAGACTCAGATAAATGTTCCATTCCTGTCTCTTCATCTTTGTGGGACATAACATTCAGGTTCCCTTGGCTTATGGACATATCATTCTGATATCTGTATCCATTTCTCTTATCTGTGCTGTTGTGTGTGTTCTGCTTCTAGAAAGGATGCTCTTTGATTTGGAATTCACCCTAAGCAAACATGGGCTCCTCTTCATCCTTAATCTAATTACATTTCCAGAGATCTGCTTTCCAAATAGAATCACATTCTACAGTTAAAGTGGACATGAACTGTTTGGGGCACTGTTCAACCTACTACAGAAAAAAAAAAAAAACACTACATAGATAACTGAAATAAACAGCCTTAGAAATGATAGAGCAATGTGGGGTATGTTTGAAAGCAGAAGAGCTTTTTTGAGCTCTTATTTGGGCTTTAACTTAGAAGTTAGGGTGTCAGACACTCATAGTCACAGGAAACTTCCACTGGGTCTGTGACCTCTGGGTCTTAGGGATTTCAAGATATGAAATCCACAGACAATAGAAGGTGAAGTTTGAAAAAAATATATATATGATAGAGCTGAAAAGGAAAGTAGGCTGAGCAGCCCAGAAGGGGGTTCCTGAAAGTGCAATAGCTTGCCTGGAGAACTTGATTGGGGGTCTTTTGAGGAAATTTAAGGGATGGAAGCTAAGCTGATATGTTGAATTCTTGCCTGGTGTCAGACACTTCTTTGAATGGGGTAGTTTTTGCTTTAAAGAAAAAAAATGGGCTGGAGAGCTGGAAACCACTGTGAAGGTGTTTGACTGAAGAGCTTACCTACCAGGGTTCAATACCCTAGTCCCCATGTAAATCCAGATGCACAACGTGGCAAATGTGTCCGGAGTTTGTTTGCTCTGGCTGTGGCTGGCAGTCTTGGTGTGCCCAATCTCTCTCTCTTTCTCTTTCTCTGCTTTCAAATAAATAAATATGTAAAAAAATAGTCTATTTTAGAATTTTTTTAAAACCCAGTTCTTTAAAAGAGAAGAAAAAAGTGCTACAGGAAAACTAGTCTCCCTTCTTATCTTTGCGGACACCAGCAAAGTAGAGGCAGGGGAAACGAGATGAGAAAGAAACTCATTCCTCTTTACAGGCTTGAGGACATTTCTCATCTTTGCCCACTTTTATTGACTTTCATGGACCCTCCTATCTCTTAACTGCCTCACAATAGAATACTCTACAGTATCTTACTCAAAATAACAAACATGTATTATAGTTTGAGTGATTTAATACCTCCAAATAAAACAGCAATTTGGAATCTTTAACGCTTTCTTAAATGCTGGCATATGTTGGGAAGTGAAAATATGGAAATTCATATAGGGATGAATATTGGACCAACCCTAAAAATACTGCCAGCATTGTTATGATGATGAGGTTGGGCTGTAATGCTAGGATATCTATTGCAACAAAGGAGGTCTTTGAAGGAGAATCTGCCAGAAGCCTGCGGGCCAGCTAGTCTGCAAAGCCAATGGTGAACAGAGACAGACCCTGCCTCAAAAGGAGGTTGGAAGGCAAGTGTGTTGAAATGTGCACCCACCCCTTCCCCCCATACAACAAATATAGATCATATTTACCCTTCTGGATTTTATTCTTTAATAGTGTTTTCACTTTATGTAATCTCTTAAATACTTTGCATATAGTAAGAAAAATATCTGAAAATGTTGCCATAACACACTTTATGTGTTTTTAAATTTTTAAAAAATATTTTATTTATTTATTTGCAAGCAGAGAGAGACTGAGAGAGAATGGGCACACCAGGGCCTGCAGCTACTGCAAACAAACTCCAGATGCATGTGCCACCTTGTGCATCTGACTTTACATGGGGACTGGGGACTGGAACTCAGGTCTTTAGGATTTGCAGTTGAGTGCCTTAACCATTCAGTCATCTCTTCAGCCTCATACTTACTTACCAGTTATATTTGTTAGAGAAAAGAAAATTATTAAAATGTATGTTCACATCTCATTCTCTTGTGGCAGCTATTGACATAAGGTTTTAAGTACAAATTAAAGGCATGCATAAAATCTGTCAATTCTTAGAGACTCAGGATCATGGTAGAACTGCAGGCAGAGCCAGAAAGTCAGTTTGCTGATTCTGCTTTGATTTTCACCTGGTGGCTGTGTTGATGATGTGTGCTATTTTATATTTGTATTTATAGCCTTTGTAAGCATTATGCTGTCAAAAATGTTTGTTGCGTTATACTAATCACACTAAATTGTGATGAAATTAACTGAATTTTACCAACATAAGTCAATCCTATTGTATGTATAGCAAGTTATTAATCCTGGTTTTAAGAGCATGATTTCAGGAGTCCCTCAAATGATCCAGTGCCAGCGATGATGTGCTCCCCAGAGGCAGGGACTCAGTTGTGTCTGAGCTCAAATCACTAAATGTCTCATCAAATTGAGGGAGATAGAAAAAAAAATACTTGAGAAGATAAGAAATGCTTGCTTTACAGAAAAAGCTGCATATTTTAGGGTCAGTGTCTGGAACTATCATAAAAATGTTTTTTTTTTTTTTCTGACTTCACATTCTCCTTGCTCCTTCATATCAACAGGTGGGATAAGAACACAGAGGGAAGTAAATTTAAATCTCTTTCCCTTTCTCCTTCCTGTCTCCCTCCTTCCCTCCCCTTACTCCTTCTTTCCTCCCTCCCTCCATCCCTAACTCTCCCTTCCTCCCTCCCTTCCTCCTTAATCCTTCTTTCTTCCCACTCCCTCCCTTTCTCCTTCCTTCCCCCCTCCCACTTCCTTCATCCTTCCTTTCTTCCTCCCTCCCTTCCCACTTCCCTCCCTCCCTTCATTCCTTTTTTCCCAACATTGATCCTTTATTGATGGCACCACAGCTCCAAGGCTTAGAGCCTCCTCCCTCCCCCTTCCCTCCCGCAGGGGCAGGGCATAAGCCCCGCGCGCCCACGCACGACACGCGACCCCAGTGGTGCCCACCGTCTCAGAACCCAAAATAAATAGAAGCGCAGTGTGTTGGCGCTGGGCACACAGGTGGACAGTCCGAGGGCCACGGCGGTGGAGCCTGCGTCCTGCTGGCTGGCAGCTGGGCAGCTACAATTTGTCCAAGAAGTTGTCCAGGGCCGGGATGCCCTCCTTGGGGCCCTTGCGCATCTCGGCCACCACCTGGCTGGGGCGGCTGCTGTTGTCGAAGGGGTTGCGGGGCAGGATCTGCCAGTGGTCGAACACTCACTGCGGGAACGCCTGGCCACCTGTGTTGGAGCGCAGGTCTGCGGTGAAGCCAAAGGACTCCTTGACAGGCAGGTAGGCCTTGACCACAAACATGGGGGTGCCAGCCACCTGGGACTCCTCGAACACGTGGCCCCGCTTCTGGTTCAGGACTCCGTAGATGCCCCCACCACCCACCACCTGCTCGGGACACTGGAGCTCCACCAGGTAGATGGGCTCCATGAGGCGCGGCTGCGTGGTCAGCACACTGGTGTAGAGACAGCGCCGGGCCTTGGGGATGATCTGGCCGCCCCCACGGTGGATGGTATCAGCATGAAGGGTCACATCATGCACATCCAAGCGCACACCACTCATGTTCTCCTCGCACAGAGTGCCCTCCGTGGAAGCCGGCCACCACGCTGTCCTTGATCTCCTTGAGGTACTGCACCCTCTTGGTGATGTCCTTGAGGATGTTGGGCCCGAAGCACCAGATCTTGCGGGTCTCGGCCACATCTCATTGTACTTCTCCGCCCTTTTGCTGCTTGAGCTCCTGGTGTGCTGACACCTCGCCCTTGTCTATGTCCTCAGCCAGGCCATCGGGGAAGGGGCACGCCTTCATGTACAGGCACTTGTGCTTGTTTTGCGACTTGGACAGGCACAGCACGTTGGACTCATCGCTCACTGTCTCGTGGTAGGAGACCACAGGGTTAGATTTCTTGGTGGCAATGTAAGTGTGGTCCTCCTCCAGGTCCTTGAGACAGATCTCCAGGTGCAGCTCGCCAGCGCCAGCTATGATGTGCTCTCCAGACTCTTCAATGATGTACTGCACCATGGGGTCGGAACCCAGCTGACCTGCCCAAGCTGGTGGAGGGGCTGACACTGAACTTCAGGACGCGCATGTTGTGGGCATACTCAAAGATGGTGATGGTGCCTGTCTTCACCAGGAACTGGTCCACACCCACCAGACCCACGATGTTCCCGCAGGGCACATCCTCAATAGGCTCCACATAGCGACCCATCATCAGGATGGTTCTCTGGATGGGCTTCAGGTACAAGTCCTCCTTCTTGCCAGGGGTGTAGTTGGGGCCCATGATCCGCACCTTCAGGCCGGTGGATACCTGGCCTGAGAACACTCTCCCAAAGGCATAGAAGCGACCCTTGTCAGAATGTACATCATAAGAGGTCCCTTGGGGGTCACAGCTTTTAATACCCAGGGCAGCCTCGTCATCAGGGGCCCCTCATAGAGCAGCTCGCAGGGGTACTTCTGGGTGGTGACAGGCGAAGGCAGGTGGATAGTGATCATCTGCAGCAGCGAGTCTCCAGCGGGCAGCCAGCGGTGCATCGCAGCCTTCAGCAGAGGCTTGCCCTCCTTGTCCTTGTCCTCGCTGTCCAGCTTGATGTCCAGCTTCTCGATCAACTAGGCTGTCTCCTCCTTCTTGAAGTTCATGATGGCGTCAAACACCTTGAAAATGGGGTCCAGGATGAGCTGGCAGAACGTGCAGGGCAGCTTCTTCCCATCGGGGCTGGTGGATGACTTGCTGAACTTGCCATTGGCTGGGTCAAAGTACCTGTTACTCCAAAGCTTCTTCATCATGTCCTCCACTTTCTTGGCTCGCTCAGCAGGCCCCAGCTGACCTTTGCCCTTGGCAGCAAACTTGGCTACATACATGGGCAAACTGCTTCAAGGTGAAGGCCCAGCCTTTCAGGCCGGAACCAAAGCGCACCTTGCGGAGCACAGGGTCGATCATGATGTTGCCCATGGCCCGCTCTTGCCCTCGCCATAGGTGGAGATGACAACGTTCACGTTCTCCAGGATGCGCTGGAAGGTTGGTAGAGCTTCTCAGGCTCCAGCTGCAGCTCCAGCAGCGCTCGGTCCATCTTGTTCATCATGAGCACCGGCTTGATGCGCTGGGCTATGGCCTGCTGCAGCACCGTCTCCATCTGCACGCACACCCCCTACACGCAGTCCACCAATACCAGCGCCCCATCCGTCACTTGCAGGGCCGCCGTCACCTGGGACGAGAAGTCCACGTGGCAAGGGGAGTCAATGAGGTTGATGAGGAAGCCCGAGCCATCCTTGCTTTGCTTGATGAAGTTCAGGTCTTTCTCCTAGAGCTCATAGAAGAGGGAGCTGGCGGTGGACTTGATGGTGATGCAGCGCTCCTGCTCGTCCTTGCGCGTCAGTGAAGTGAGTCTCCCTGGCCCTGGTGGAGGCGATGATGCGCGCCTTGCACACCAGCGAGTCCGTCAGCGTGGACTTGCCATGGTCCACGTGGGTAATGACAGACATATTCAGGACGTTGGCCTTCTTGTCCATGATGGCACGGATCTGGTCTACTGTGAAGTTCACCATGGTGGCGGATGGTGGCAGATTCTCCCAGGCAGATCCGAGTGAAGAAAAGCGAGGCGTGCCAACGATGGTGGCAGTGGTGGAAGAGCTCATTCCTTTTTTTAGTTTTTTTTTTTTAAATGTATATTTGTCAAAAAAAAGTATACACTAATCTTATATTTTTTCCATAGAAAATGAAGCATTCACATTATCATGCAATATAAATAGTGGAACATTTACTAAAGATAGATTCAATTTTTGTTGTTCTCTGGCATTCTTATTTTCCAAACTTCACAATGATGGCTATTTGTTATTGAGTTTACCCACATGTTATTTTTTTTTTTTCATGATGGCAAATTCATGCAAGCACCTTGCTGTGTCTTTGCCCTTCTTCAATGATTCCGACTTGTTCTCACACCTTTTTGCACTTGTTCCCTCCTTATTACTCCCTGAGTTTTCCAAGAATTTATATAAATGCAGATCACTTCCATCCATAGGCTTTTGGAGTCATTAATCACCTCATCCTTTGAGTTTCTAATGCTCTTACATTGCTTCATTAGAATTGATCTTCTCTTACTTTTATCATAGAAAGACCACTCTTCATTCATTGGAGAGCTTGGGTACAGCAGTTCCAGAAAAAGAGATGAGAAGATATATTTCTTTAAATGTGTTATTTTGGAAGAATATAATATGCATGAAAGAACTGAAGATATTACAATAAGAAATGATGATGTTTTTTTTTTAAATATATGAAAATATTCACCAAAACAAAGAAATGGCATTGCATACTGAGACCCAGGGATAACGATATTAAGGCAAAAGAAAACCTTAGATATATCTTGGTGAAGATACTAAGAAAACAAAAGAGAAAATAAATAGAAAATAAACATTAGATAACTGTTACCACATTTTCACTGATATACAAAATGCTAAATTTAAGTTTGAAAATTGATAGAAATAGCCTTTATAAAAATAAATGATATAATATTTCAAAAGTTACAAATTTATCATCACTCCAAAGTGTCAATTAGGCCATAATGATTAAAGAAATTGCATGTTGTGTGTGGAAGAGATGTTGGCAATGTTCATTATCACACCTAAGCTGAAAAATGATAATCACTTAGAGAGCTGTACAGGTTGAAAATATAGAAGACAGAGGTGCTGGGCATTTACATTTTTTTTTTCATTTGAGGATTAAGAAATGGTGCCTTGAGGACACATTATCTGCAAATATATTTTTATTTGACTCAAGGCTAACTTATGCAGGTTTTCCTTCTCAATATAGTAGCGAGGGAATTTAAAATATTAAAATGATGAGAAAATAAACCAGAAAATTAATTATGTACAGATTTGACTCTGTGAAAGGTATTATCCAGACAATAGCGCACTCTAGAAAGTTCCAGGAATAAAATTTAAAAAGTATATGTGATGCATTCAAAATAAGTTAACATGATGAGGAATCGTGGACACAGATTGTTAGGGGGTTGGGTAGACTTTGCCCATGGTAGTTTGGCTAGGGTTTATTTTATAGCGTGTGAAAATGAACTTGTAGTTTATGTTTATAGATTTTTTATAAAGTTTATTCCAATGTCATATTACATCACCATTCTTTTGCAATCAGTCTGCACTGTTGTCTGGTGGTATTTTTGACTGGAACCTGTGGTGCTGTCCTTTACTAGGACAGAAATTTTAGCTCTGTTGAAGGCTCATGCTAATATTTATCCAACACCCTTTAGCTTCAGCTTTCAGGGTGAAATCAACAAAAGAAGATGAAGTGTAACATACAGACCATAGGCAAAAGCTTATTAAAATCTAGTTTGTAATGCAATTAGATACAAGATCCATTATCTGATAGCATCTTTACATGAAATCATAAGAACATTTAAACTTACACTGAAATATTCCATGTTCAATAGAAACAAAATATAAAAATGTTTGGGGAGTTGAAGCAAACCTTGACTAGTCTTAGCTAGAAAGACTCAATTTTATTCAACTGATAAATACAAATATTCCAAAATTACTTTGGGAGTTCCATGAGATATTAAAAACTGATGTAACATGTTTGATCAGAAAAAGAAGGAAATAATAAACAAGCATATTTAAAAATACGTATGAAAATGAAACATTCAATACAAGCAATGATAACTATAAAAGAAGAGCAACTGGAAGAGAAATCAACTTTTCAGATTTATTTTTAAAGTCTGAGATTTTAAACTTCATTCTCATCGAACGTAATTACATTGAATCAGTGGTTTAATGTTTCAAAAATAATTATAAAGATGTTAAAATTTACACTGGATGAATCCTTATGAAGATTAATTGGTACAGATTCTAATATGTATTGAAGATTAATTGGTACAGATTCTAATATGTATAACAAAAGTGCACATTATAAAGACATACATCTGACAGTGTAAAATTGTAACATTTCTGCTTGAAAAAGTTATACATCAACAATAACAACAACAAAAAACAACCAACAAACTAGTGGCAATTGGTAGCATATACAGTAACAAAGTGTGATTTAAGAGTCAAGGAAACTAATTAGATAAATAAGTCATTCATGACAAATTGAATTCATTCAAATATCATATTAATCTAAGCCTGAGTTCACATATCAATATATTTCAAAATTACAAAAATAACGTTAAATGCAAAATATGAATTTTTTACTGAACAGATTAGTGAAAGGCAGATATTTTAAATACTTTTTTGCCGTATTAGGAAAGTGAATACTTCATGGGCTGCAACTGAACAAATTATCACAGTATATTTGAAAAACAGTGTAGAACTATGAATACAAAGTTTAATTGCATGCATCTTTTGGTAAGAAAGTATTATTCCAGAAAAATTTTCAATTGTTAATAAATATTTTATGAAAGGTTTTTAAACAGGATATTATATAAGCAAAGCATGGCTGGGCTAAGGAAATATGCACTTAGACAAAAAGGAATCATTAGTACATATTACAGAGAGAGGGTTTGCATGCAGTTATCAGAGGGAAAAGATCAAGATGCCATTTAATGTACTCCTCTTATGAAAAACAGGAGTTATGCATTGTTGATTATGTGTGTGTGTGCGTGCCCGTGTGTGCGTGCCCGTGTGTGTGTGTGTGTGTGTGTGTGTGTGTGTGTGTGTGTGTGTGTGTGTTATGACAACCACTAAAACACTCAAAGTCCTCTTAGCTGCTTCTAGATAGGAGGCCTGAAGATTCGGGTTGGGAGAAACACATTTTCTCACTTTATGTTTGTCCCTGTTTCTTTTAAATATGGGCAGATTAAATTTTTTATTTTTAAGTGTTTGGAACTATGACTGTAATATAGTCAGTTGTACAAAGATGCAAATGCTCATGAAGAAAGGATGATTGTGCAAATTAAACACAGAGAGCTGAGTGAGAATGCATTGGGAAGTCTGAGGGGCACAGGATGAGATGGGGTGTTAGGAGGCTGGACAATGACAAATGATGGGCTAAGAAACAGAAAAGCAAGAGATTTTAAAATCAGAGCTGAGAAAAACAGAAGAAATACTTTGGGGAAACAATTATTGTAGATACCATAATAAAGCTTAAAGTCTCTTTGTTTTCATAATGTGCCTATCACAGATCTGACTCTTTTATGGGAGTTGCATTATGGAGTCCCAATTTTAGTTACACTTATGCTTTCTGTATACTCTAGCATCTCCTTTGATTTTTAACAGCTAGGCCAGGGTGTGCTGGAGGGAGTGATAGCTGTAGACTCAAGGGAGTGTCCTGGGACCCTTCCAGCACATCTTTCCACTATAGAGCAGCCTCAGGGTTACCATTATTTTAGACCTAGCAATGGTTGTGTTGTTCTACTTATTTTGTTGTCAAGGCCACAGATGTGAAGTTTCCTTTATGCCAAGATGCCAATGAGATCATGTTATGTATGGAGGAAAAGCTACACTCTAATATTGGAGAATATAGAACTCTTTTACGTCTATCTCTTCCTCTTCCTCCTTTGTTTCACACTGGAGATTTTTTTCCACTACACAAACTTAAATGCTTTTAAATTTCTTATTTGAGAGAGAGAGAGAGAGAGAGAGAGAGAGAGAGAGAGAGAGAGAGAGAGAGAGAGAGAGAGAGAGAGAGAGAGAGAGAGAGAGAGATTGAGACTATGGACATGTATTCCAGGGCCTTTTGCCACAAGGCAAACACCAGACAAATGTGCCTGTTGTGCCTGTACCACTTTGAGCTTTGGCTTTATATGTGTATTGGGGGATTGAACCTGACCCAGCAGGCTTTGCAAGCAAGTCCCTTAAGCCGCTGAGACACCTTCCCAGTCCTCAAAGTAATTTCACAGCTGCAGATTGTTCTCTTCAGCAGGAGTATTTGGGAAGATGAGCTCCCATTGACTGCACTGAAAACCTAAAAGAAAAATCTTGCTCATGTTCCTTTGAAGTTCTTTTATTTCTCCTTTACATTTGAGAGGAAGAAAAATAAGAGGAGCTTTAGTCTATTGACATTTGAGTTTGCAAAGGAGAAAACGATGGGCCTCCCATGACTGATATTAATAATGATGACATTAGCTCTGGCAGAAGTTTCCACTAATCTTTTCTTATTCAGGCTCTTGTGCATGATGAACAGCTTAGTAGGAAAGAAAACTCAACTGTTAACATCCAGGGTCATCATATATACACATGAAAAAGCCCCTTATCCCATGACCAAAAAACAGTTTGAATGTCTCAAGTGGCAAAATACAACGTTGTTACACCTTTTGTCAAATGTCACTATATATTGTAAGTGACATCTTATATAATAAAGAAAAACTTTCTAGAGAATATGGAAAATATAAATTCTTCTTTCCTTACCACAACTTCTATTTTCATTGCAGTACCATTGAGGGTAAGAGGGACCTGATGTGGTTAAAAAAAAAAAAAAATAGGTTGTAATTTGCATAGACAGGCAAGGGGATAGCTAGAAGTGAGGGCTTGCTGGGCAAGAATGGTTGATCAATCCAGAAACAATAGGGAAGGGATGAAATTAGCATGTCTATACCTTTGTACTTTATGGGGAAAACAAGCTTGTTTTCCTTTCTATTATTTCCCCTTCTTTCTTACCAGGAACTAGGGCACAGGCATTTCCTTAGGGCAAAGATATGTTCTCCTAAGCACATAAACACTTTATGAGATACAAAGTTTTCTTAAGAAAATGAGTTTTTTTCCAATTCAATTCACCCTGGAAATGAAATTAGTTTGGTGTATTATGTGAATTGTACCACTTTTCCTCTCTTTATTTGTATATTCAGCAATTTGAACATAAGAGTGGAGACCAAGAGAATATTTGGGAAAAGTAAATAGTCCCCCAAAGCAATTAATTTTCACTGGGAAAAAAAAAGCTACCAGAAAAAAAAAAAAATTAACAGAACAACAGAACAACCTTTCTTTGTTACAAAATGATCTGCTACACTGCATTTAAAGACTGTCTGGAGGAGGGTCCCAGGGCCTGCTGGCTAGCTGATCTAGCTGAACCTGTAAATTCTAGGTTCAGAGTTTAATGCTGTCTCAAAAACAGATGGAGAGTCACTGAGGAAGACTACAGAAGTCAACCTCTCACCTCCATATGTGTACATACACATGGATGCATACACTCACACACACACACACACACACACACACACACACACACACACACACACACAGAGTAAAGGCTGTCTCTTCTTCAAACCTGGTCTCACTGTTGCATCATGTTTTTCTTTCTACTAAGAAAATGATGACATTTTTTTTTTTCTCCTCGTGTATTGTCATTCCTGTTAGTGTGCTTATATGTTTCCTAAGACTATAAAAGATAGACAGGCCCAAAACTCATGGTGCAAAACTTTTAAAACTTCCAGTATTATCTGTGGGGTTTGTAATGGAGGACCACGATGGACAGTTTCTGTGGTCCAGAGTGTAATATATCTTCAGATAGACTGGCACAACCTGAAAAACGGAAGGAGAAGGAGAAGGAAGAAAGGGAGAGAGGAAAAGGAATGAATGTTTGAAAGACAGAAAAATAGGTAGAGGATAGAAAAAGTAAACAGGAGAGAAAGGGGGGATGTACACATGGAACAGGAGGGCTGGAAAAGAAAGTGGATGAGGGCCAGTGAGGCAGTTTTATGGACAGAAGAGATAAACTGCTTTCCACATACCTGGAATGATGTGCAGAGGTAGGAGTTGGGGGGCGGGTGGAATGTGGCCATCCCTCCTCTTAGCCCACAGATACCCTCACTTACCATGGGAAAAGACAGATTCCCAGGAAGAGCATGGCCAGCCAGGAGGTAGGAATGATAGAGAACTCTGGAACTCTAATACTGTGAATATGAATTTGCCAAACATGGGACAGATGACATACTATTGGGTGTTGAATAGGACTTCTCCATATCAGTGTGCTAGCAGAAGTGGGTTTGGAGAAAGAGACATGGATGTAGGGCATATGACGGAGCCAATCAGGAGGTGCTGTGTGTGTAGGACTGAGTGTATCAAGAAACACTCTTGGTACATGACTGCTGAAGAAGATGGGTGCTATGTAATTGATCTATTAAGGATCAGGTCTCTGGAGGCCAGAGGCTTGTGACCCTTGGTCCTATCCTAGCTCACTAACCCATTTTCTGATTTGGGGTGGGGGTGACTTTTACTAAACCATCTCTTTTTCTTACTAACTATATGTGCCTGGTCCAATTTATTATTCTTGGATACTAGAACCTGGGAATCTCAGTGGGTGCACTTTACTCTAACAAGTGTCTTGGGATAAACGCTAACTGTCTTAGAAGTTATAAAAGTAGCACAGGAACAGGGACATTTCTCCTGACAGAAAGTGAGAGCAAAACCAAATTAAAAGCAGGAGATGATCCATTCTACAAAAAATGTTCAAAAATTGTAAGGTTTCTACAACTGATTCAGGATTTGGAGTCCAGGGAGGAGTTAGATTCCATAAAGATGCAGGTGATTTCAGGCCCATGTACTCCAACTTTCAGTCCTTGTCCAAATTAAAAAAGAATTGAAAATGGAGACTCAGAGAAAGGTAAATTATGAGAGAGAGAGAGAGAGAAAGAGAGAGAGAGAGAGAGATCCTCCCCCTTTCCAGGATGGGGGAAATGGAACCAAGAAATCACATTCCTACTTAACGGGGAGATTTACACAGGTGCCAGGCCCATTGATGGACTAAATATCTAACTAGGATGAACCTCATCATGAGAATGAGATGAGTAAAGAAGAGACCTGAGGAGCTGCTGGCTCCAGTGCTGACTCAGGAAGGGCCATTCCACTGGTGAGCTAAGCCTGGGAAAACTTGAAGATTGCCCCTGGTGATGTTGTGTCTTGGAATTCTGAGAAGAAACCACAGGCTCAAGGTGAATTTTCATCAATCCACACATCTTCACACCAACTGAAACCTGTAACACAGGATTATTTAGTTAACTAACCGAACTCTTGAAATAGTTCACCTATTCATTTTTTAAAACTTTAAAAAATACATCTATTTATTAATCAGAGAGAGAGAGGAGGGACAGAATGAAAGAATATGGCGATCCAGGTTTTCCTACCACTGCAAAAGAACTCCAGACCCAGATGCCATACTGTGCTTTGGATTTTTGTGGGAACTGGGGAGTTGAATCTGGATCAGCCCACTTTATAAGCAAGAAATTTAAAAATTAAGCCATTTCCCCAGCTTTCTTCTTCTGTAACTAGAAGCTCACTTCTGTTTTTGAATCTTGCTCTCTTTTTGTATAAATCTAATATAATTTATTAATGCCATGAGCTCTTCATAAGCACAGGAACTCTAGAGAGCAGTGAGCAGACTTTCTTAAGAATCAAATGAGGCTATGGACTCCAACAGATGCCTTTTTGCCCTCAGAAGTTTTCCTTGCCTATTTATTCTCCAAATTCTATTCTGTGTAGCTTTCTGATAAATAAAGTGTACTTTGATGGTTGTTTAAATTATTGACTGCCAGACAAACATTAACCTTTAGATGTTACAGGGGATAGAAAATATTAAAAGCCACAGGCATGGAATATTCTCTTTGAGGTAGAAGATTTTAGTATTTAACAATGCATAGTCATGTTTAAGGATGGGGAATGTGAATGTGTAGGCAAAGAACAGCAGAAAAACTGCTGTGAGGTTTGGACTCAGTTTGTTCCAAGCTGGAGGACAACTGAAATACGGAGAAACTTTGCAAATATAGGGCTGAGCTACGTTCAAAATAATAAACCCGACTGTTAGAGAAATTGTAAATATATAAATATTTCAGCACTTCCAAATCAGAACTTTTTTCCAACTCACAATAAACGTCTTGAGGTACACTCTTAGAGAGTTTGATCAAACTTATGCACATGTACAAAAATATGAACAGGGCTGCTGCTTTTTTATTGACTTTTAAAGTATGAGATCATGCTACTAAATAAAATTCATTGTTTTGCCTAATGGTACATCAGGGCCAGTGACAGAAGGAAACAGATATAGGTAGATCTCATTGTTAGAAGGTAAAATACATTATAGGCAGAAGGTTATGAGGTCTTCTGCTGTTTGCCACTACATTTTGTAATAAAAATAACTGCACAAATATTGTCATGTTCTGCATAACCTTTTATTTATTTAAAGTCGAGTTAGCTATTTAGATGCACCATGTTAAAGACATTTTACATTTTTCTTTGTTTTCATATAGCAAATAATAATTCTTCAAACAATCTGTCAGTTGACATTTTCACAAGAGTGGGTAAAGCAATGATATCAGCAAACTCAGAGGGTA
>PVHP010009633.1:0-48664 GCA_004024765.1 Zapus hudsonius
TGAAAGATCTGATAGACTGTTCTCACCACACAATACATGTCTATGGAAGGTTACAATGACACTCAACTTCTTGGGGGATTTCCACTGAGCTCCCTGTGGTTTCTAAAGTCTGACTGGTCCCAGGGGTACATTATATTCCATGACTTTCTAGCAAATGGTCTTTACCCAAATTTGCAGAACGTTACTATCTGATGATGAAAAGCAATAAACTCTGAGTTAATTCAAAAAATTAATGCTCAAATCACCTTGAATCTCATGAATAAATGTCTTCTTAATAAACAGATTTAGGTCATTGGAATTTCAGTGTACCATGGGTTTTATGGTCAATTTGTGATGCTACTAAAATAGAATTTACAAAGAAAGCAAAAGAACACAAACTCAGTTACGGTAACACAGTTATCTCCTTCAGTATGCAAAGCAAGTACATCAAAAGGCTAGTCCACAGAAAGATGGAGGAGGAAGGTCACATCTTCCCTTTGAAGGCTAAATTAAGATAAATTTCAGAAAGCTCTCTTCTTAGCACCTCGCTAAAGGAAATTACATTCTCCCCACTATATTTACTGAGGTTGCTGTGCCTCCTGCCTTTAATGACAAACCTCTTTACCATGCTCTGCTGCAGTCTCATAAAGATGAACCTCACACAGTCCAGCGCCAAGGTTGCATAAGCTAACTGCAAACAGCTGTCCAGGGGACAATGCCTGCATGAGGGAGCCACCTCTCTTATTTTAGCTCTGTTTTAGGACTGTCCTTGATTGAACTGGCCAAAGAGTTATATTTATGTCCTTAACATACTTATTTTCATGATCTTTTTCCCCCATGCACACAGTAAAAAGATAAGAAGGAGTTGAGGCTTCTAGTCCAGCTGCATTACCCTGATCCCATTGTGACCTTGGCCAACTGGTTTCTAATGATTCTGCTGGCAGGCTCAAAACCCTCTTGATAGAGGTTGTCTCAGGGCATCAGAGGCAAGTGATGGGTGTCCTCGGCAGGGTTTTATCAGTTGATATTCTCAAAGATCACATGTGCCACACAAAGGTAAGGTAGAGTTCACAGAAGAAATGACTCAGACACCAAAAGCCTGTGGGTGCAGAAGCCTCTATCAGGGTCCATATGCTAAAAAGAAAGTTTTAAAAAGCTGAAAAGAGAAATCCATGGATTGTCAAATAAGAGGCATCAGTTTACATGTGTTGGATCACTATCTTCCCACACTGCTTCTCTGTTTCTGGACTGGTATTTTCGACCTCTCTCCACTATTCTCACCTATGGGCTCATGCCTTTAGCCCCTAGAACAGTATACATCTCTACCAATCCTTTACCTTAATGTCTTTATGCTAGTGGTTTTGAAAGCCACTCAAGTAAAAATAACACAAAGTACAAAGCCATCATCAATGAGAGAATAGCAATACGATCAATAGTGGGGCACTAATGACACTTAGAAATCCAGTTGAAAAGATCCCCCATAAGAGTTAGTGTAACTGAGTTTCCTATCAATCTATAGCAGAGTTGATATTTCAATGTTTCTTTATATCAGCTTGTGTTCCCAGTGCTGCTGCTCCAAACTCTATCCCAGGCATCCAAACACCCAGTTAAGGTGATTTCGACCATGAAAGAAAAGAGCAATCTATAAGCAACTCAGTTTCTTCAAATGTAACTTATCTTGGCAGAATGTTCATTAAATTGATACCTTAGTGAGTTGCTATCTTCAAAGCTAAAGCAGCTTCAGACGAGATCGGGCGCGTTCAGGGTGGTATGGCCGTAGACAGGCAGCTTCATAATATTGAAGAGATACTAAAAAGTAAGGCATTGGAATCAGTCAAGAAAGAAGTACCCTGCTAGAAGTTATCCTATTCTCTCTGCTCTGGTAAATTTGGGCAATTTTTTGTTTGTTAAAAAAATTTAGGTTTGCTTTTAGTTTAAATTTAGGAGGCTTTAGAACTAAACACATGTAGGATTGTAATTTGTTTTTTGAAAATAGTTTTATTATTTATTTGTAATCAGATAAAAAGAGAGAGTTTGTGTGTGTGTGATTGAGAGAGAGAGAAAGGGAGAGTGATGGGCACACGAGGGCTTCCAACCACTGCAAACTGCAAACACCTGCATCACTACTTTGTGTATCTGGCTACATGGATTTGGAGAATCAGGTTTTGTAAGCAGGTTCCTTTAAGTGCAGAACCATTTCTCAAGCTCTGGAATCATCATTTCTTAATGGTAGAAAAATAGGAAGGACCACATCATAATTCATATGACTCTGTACTGCACTTTCTCCGTATGGCTTTTCATTTAAACTAGTTCAAATTTTCCATTACTGAGTGTCACTATCCTATGAACAGAAGTTAGATAATGTGTTTTTTTTACAGTGGTATGAGGAAGAATATGAGGACTCCAGTAACTAAATTTGTTAACCTACCCAGAGAACATATTTACTTACAATTCTTGGGGATAAGACTGCTCAATGATAGATAATTCATGTTTCCCATTCAATTTTACTCTAAGTTCAACATTATTCAAGCTCTAATCTTGGTTTAGATGGAGGGCTCATATTTAAGCACAGGGATTATATGTTCACTCCACCTATGAGCAAAAAAAAAGTTCGTGATGGAACTTTTGCCACTAGACTCTGGATCACATATTTGTTGTTTAAGACCAAATGACAATAAAACAACTACAAAGTCTGACCAGCCAGCCTTGCAAGCTAAGTGGGGAAAAGGATAATTCCTAACATATTCAACCTCTAGAAAACTGCCAAAATAAACAGCTAAGTGTTCGTTTGTCTCTAGATAGACATATTCCATTTCCAAGTTTTTTCTGTGTCTACTCAACAAAGTATTTCCCGTGTCCAAGTCACAAACGGTGCATACAGAGGCTATTTTTCAAAGCTACCCTGGGGAAAGCAATGAAGCTCTAATCCACTTAATTCTCCCAAAGCCAAGGCCTAAAAATCCTCACACCTTCTTAATTAATTTGTTTACATTCTTTACTTGCTTTCTGGAGAAAATACAAATGTTTTACAAAAAAAAAAAAAACTTGAACTGTGAATCTGTAAGGGGTAATGGCAAGAGTTATTGGATTCTAAGTATTTAACTACTGTCTTCAAATGTATTGAGAACATAAGTAAGAAGAACATTGAAAATTAACTACATTCAGATTATACAAAACTCTTACTTAAAGTATAAGAACAAGCAAATTACTAAAGAGTATAGAAAATACAGGACACTAAAGACAGGTATGTTCTGGCTCAGAAAACATGATAAGCCATTCAATATTTATAAGTTTATACAAGAAGAGCTTTTATTTAAAAAAATAACAGCACTCACTGATTTTTTTTAAAAAATACATAAATACGTCCAGCAAGGAAGGAATTGGAATTCATTATTACTTATCAAGCAAGATAAATCTTTCTTAGAGAAAAAAACATTCTGTTTTTCTAAAATATCCATTTTTCTATCATTTAAAATATTTCCTTCTGTTAAACAAGAGATAATGCTTTAAATGAATTTTAGCCCAATCTTGGAAAAGAAAAGAGGGTACTGCATGAAAATAGCTGGCCCCTTGTCTTCCACATTCTGGCATGAGCTTATTGTCTGTCTGAAATCATGTAGGGAAATATTAAGATAAGGTCATACAATCCAGATGTCCCCTAATTTCAACATCTCCTCATCACCTTGGCCTCCTGTGCACATACTGTCATATGTGATGCAATAGCCTGACCTGGGTATTCTGAAGTACATCTCCTCTGAGACAAGACTCAGCCCATCCATGACAAGCTTCAATGTAGATATCATTAAAATTATACAAAAAAGCCAATATTCATGAAATGGGAAGAAAATGTCATTCCAAATAAAAACTACCTAATTTCATCTCAATCATAAGACTCTCAGACTAGCTCAGAAGAAGCAGGTTGGGAGCACAAATCTCCAATGGTTATGAGAAATAACAGTATTACAATTTAATAATTTTACATCAACTCACTCTTTCTAATTTATATGAATCATTATTAATAACCCAGTTTTATTTTTAGTCAATTGTTTGCACTTGGTTGGAGAAGTCTTACGGTACAGAAGAAAGAGGAATCATTATGAATGGAGGATTTGTTCTTGAGTTCAGATTTATTCTTGGATTTTTCACAAGAGAAATGCATATTTAACATTTTTGTCATACCTTTATAGGTCAATTGCATAATGCCTCATGTACACTTCATCTAAAGATGAGCATTTAATGGAATGTGTCAAGAATTCATTTCTTTAGCTTGGAATTAGTTTGGAATGCCATCATAACTACAATAATGCCACCATGTGGCAAAAGTGTGATTTCTTAAAACCAACATCCTGTGTGATATAAAGAGTACATTAAAAAGATTCACAATTTAAAAGCCAGATTTAATCTGTTAATTATAAGAGCTTGCTGTCTGCCTTTGGCTTTCTTGTGATTCTCTATTTAATTCACAAGTCTTTTCCACATTCATTTGCAATGTAATTCATTTCACTTTTATTGAATTCTCAACTGCACCAGTCATAGTAACTATAGAAACACAGGAACTCACAGGACAAATATTGCCAATGCTGAGAGTCAATAACAACAATAATGAAACCATTTCTTCTTAAAGCTATGGACCACAGTTCTGCATAAGATTAAAGTATCAAAGGCGTTGCTGTCTTCTTTTCAAACATTCATATATAGTACGACAATTCTAATTATAACCTTCAACACTATGGACAATGGCAATGCCATTCCTTTGTCAATACTAATGAATCACTGTGTGTATCACTTTTAGGCAAGTTGGATTGCCAAAAATGTACCCAATTGGGTCATCCAAGAAATAAAACAGGAAATTCAAAATTTCCTAGTAGTAATTGATGGTGATAACATATCTTATCAGAACTTGTGGGACACAATGAAGGCAGTCCTAAGGGGGAAGTTCATTGTGCTAAATGCCTTCATATCAAAGACAGAGAGGTCTCAAATGAATCGCCTAACCACCCACCTAAGATCATTGGAATAGATGGAAAAAGCTAACCCGAGGAGCTCAAGACGAAAGGAAATAATTAAAATCAGAGCTGAGATTAATGAATTGGAAATAAAGAAAATGATTAAAAATAGATAAATCAAAGAGTTGGCTCTTTGAAAAAGTTAATAAGATTGACAAATCTCTGGCCAATCTAATCAAACGAAGAACTGAGAAAGCCCAAATCAACAAAATCAGAAAGGAGAATGGGGAGATCCCGAAGACATTGGAAGTATCATCAGGTCATACTTCCTAAACCTCTACTCCACAAAATTAGAGAATCTGGAAGAAATGGATGTTTTTGGACACCTCCCAACTACCAAAGCTTAACCCAGAGCAGATAAAATCACTAAATAAATCAATCACATCTCTAAATTCATTTGGAAGGGCAAAAGACCTCGAATAGCTAAAACTATTCTAAGTAAAAAATCCTACTCAGGAGGTATCACCATGCCTGACTTCAAAACATACTACAAAGCCATAGTAACTAAAACAGCATGGTACTGGCATAAAAACAGAAAGACAGATCAATGGAACAGAATTGAAGACCCAGCTTTAAATGGAAGTAACTTCAGTTATTTGGTCTTTGACAAGGGGGCCAACAATGGGCCAAAGATAGCATCTTCAACAAATGGTGCTGGATGACTTGGATAAACACATGTAAAACAATGAAAATAGACCACTCCTTTCACCATGCACAAAAATCAACTATAAATGGACCAAAGACCTCAATATAAATCCTGTAACCCTGGAAGAAAAAATAGGAGGAACTCTCCATGAAATAGGAGTAGGGAAAAATTTCCTGAGCAAATCTCCAGCAGCCCAGGATTGCAACAATCACTTAACCAATGGGACCTGATCAGGCTCAAAAGCTTCTGTACAAAAAAAAAAATATCTAAATGACATTTCAAGGTGGTATTGATTTTAGGAGCATAAGAAAAATGAATCATTCTAGCAAAGAAAATTCTGCTAACAGTGGATCTCATTGAACATATACCTGCATCTTACACAGCAAAATAAGCAATTTGAGCACTCAATGGATCTTTATCATCAAAGTAATTTGAAACTGTTATTATTAGACTATCATTGTAGGAAATTCCAAATGCCACTGCCAGACATCCAAAGTTCAACAAAATGGACTCAAAGAGCAAAGCTAGAACATAATCACTTATAACTCACAGCTCGGAGATTCACGAGTGAAGTGCTTCCTGCCAATTAACTACTTCAAGCCCTTCCAAAGACAATGGCTGTGAGGGAAGAAGAAACTAAACCATTGATGCTTTCCCAATTCCCTGTCTAAGTTAAAGTATGCCCAAAAAACTAAATTAAAACCCTTTTATATAACATCAAATAACGCAATAATGAGGCAACCTCCCTTTGGTGTCGCTATTTGGTGTCACATTTGTAACTATTCTTTTATCTGTCAGGATTAAACTCAAGGACCTCAGTTAATTTCTTTTTTGTTGTTGTTTTTTTGTTTGTTTGTTGGTTGGTTTTTCGAGGTAGGGTCTCGCTCTAGTCCAGGCTGACCTGGAATTCACTATGTAGTCTCAGGGTGGCCTTGAACTCACGGCGATCCTCCTACCTCTGCCTCCCGAGTGCTGGGATTAAAGTTGTGCACCACCATGCCCGGCGACCCCAGTTAATTTCTGCTTCCTCACTAGTTACAATCAATCTGCTCTGTGTTATTTTGATTTACTCTAGAATTGCTTGAGAACTGGTTGACAGGAGCCTATGCTGTGAAGCCATGTCACCCAGCAGAATCCAATCCTGTCTTTCTTCTGTGTGACTGGGCTCACAAACCATGGGACTCAGCGCCCTCATCTACAAACTGAGAGGAAGGGTGTGTAGCTCAGAGTTGTTGGAGGATCCAGCCAGAGTACCTAGAATCCTATGGGGCACACAGGGAAATGCGCAATCATTGATTCTGATGGCTATCCCTTGGGTTTCAGGAAAGCCTTCCTTTGTTGCTACTTCATGCTTAAATTTGTCTGCAACTGGTTTCCATCTGATTCTTCCATGAGATCCGTGTGGGTCCTGGTGCCAACTGATTCTAGTTAAATTACCACTTTTTAATCATTTTACTTGAAGCTCATCATCTCTCCAGACAGTACATATTAAGAAAGTGTCCTCTTAGCTAGTATTGGTGAATTCTAACTTTGCCTTTTTTACAGCAATTCTAAAATTAAGAAAAAAAAAGCAAAAAGATGCCAAACAGGACCTCCAAAACACTTGTCCAACAACACTGATCAGCCCCTTCTCTTCTGAACTTCCACAAACAGGACTCCTGCTAGCATTGCAGTTTATTCATTCATGTCTCTTGGTGTCATTTTTTTCCTTATGTATGTTTTATTTCCTCACAAAATCCAAATTCTTCAGCTACTGAACCATCTGTCTTTCACAACTCCTCCACAATAATTAGTGATTCCTAAGGAAATAAGAGACCTACAGCATGATGAATAAGTAGCAGAATGAAATTCTTAGCAACATGCATGTTAATGCTAATAAAATATCAGGTTATCAAGGATAAGGATAAAATTTGGGGGCTGGAGAGATGGTACAATGGTTAAAGGTGCTTGCTTGCAAAGCCTAACAGCCTGGGTTCAATTCCCTAGTTCAAAGTGACTCATGCACTGGGGTTCATTTTCATTTGCAGTGGTGGGAGGCTCTAGCATGCCCATTTTCTCTCTTCTTTTCTCTTCCTCTCACTCTCTCTCCATGTCTCCTTGCCAATAAATAAATAAAAATATGTAAAAAGGATAACATTTTGATAATCGATACTAACTTTTTGCAGTATATTATTATGTTTCCTCATTGTTTTCTTTCCTTCCTTCTTTCTTTTCTTCCTTCTTTCTTTCTTTCTTTTGTTGAAACAGGGAACTAACTATATAGAGCAGGCTAACCTTGAATTTGCAGTGATTCTCCTGCCTCAGCTTTCTGAGTGCTAAACTTACAGACATGAGACACCATGCCTGGATTTTCACTCCCTCACTCATGAGAGCCATGGTTGGCCAGCATAATGTGAGTGCTAGGCAGGTAACAAGGATGACCTAATTTGACTCACAGAAAACTATTCAGAAACTGGATGTTGGCCATTTTACAGATGAGGAAACAGATACAAGAAATTAGCACGCAGTATAAAGTACAATGGCAGAGCCTGGATTCAAACCTAGGTTTACTGTACTCTAGAATCTAAACTTTTTACACCATCCCTTCCTCAGATTCCCCTCTGTTATACAAGTGAAAGTTTTCTTCATTGCTCACCTAAAATTCACACGAGTTGCCCATCCGTAATGAACAGCTTCTTCTTAGAAAAGTATGATAAATGCTATTAAGGGGGTTTGTGGTTGGAAGATAAAATATTCTGGTTAAGAAACTACAATTAAACAGAAATAATTAAACCCTAACTGCCCATATGAATATTCAAATGTTTTCAATAAACAGTGAGCTTAAATTAGCTCTTCTGTTTCACATAATATTAAAATGCAATTAAATTTTTTTTGAAATAGCTCTTTATAGTCAAAAGTCACTATAATAACAATTACTAATTCAAAGCACATATGTTGCCCAAAGAGAATGAGTTTATTCTGAAACAAATATGAGTGAGTGACCACAGCCTGGGAACACAGATTCCAATGACATCTTCCAAGTTACATGAACTTTTTATAATCATAGAACAAAAAAGAAAATCACAAATCAATGAATTTGCCAAATACATTGGAAAGGACCATAAGTAATTTGGTTATGGCAGTATGGAGAAAATTCTTTCTCTAGGCATCTGCTGTTATCTGACGACAATCTGAGGTTTGGAGTTGATGGAAGCCAGCAGTTGTTTAATGCATTTCAAATGTTTTGCCTGATAATCAAAGGATGTTAGGTCAGATACAGAGTGGATGACATATGGCTTATCAAGAGTACTAAAGAGACCCTGGAGGGACTTGAGGTATAGCGCAGTGATGTAGTACTCGTTAAGCAATCACAAGGCCCTGGGGTCAATTTTAAAATTAAATAAAAGAAAAAAGTGCAAGACAATTTCAGTTCTCAATCTTTAACATTTCAGCTCTCTACAATCATACAGTTCTAAGCAGTCAGTCTGCAGGATCTTCTATTCAAGTGTGGCTTTTTCAAAGAACTTAAGTTCATACTGTTATGTGATTTACTCCTTATAAAAGTTATACCAATACCATTTGTATTGGTAACTAGAGATACTATGATAAGCAGAAGGATATTCATCATCATCATCATCATCATAATAATAATAATAATAATAATAACTTATTTTGGAGTCAAGATAGAAGCACCAAGACAAACCATTTCTTGAGTTCATGGTGTTATTTAATGCCAGGAGATACTGGCTAGTTTTGAAGCCATAGGGAGAGGCAGAGGACCCTGGGGCAAGACAAATAGAGGAGGCGGGAGAATGTGACAGGGACAGGGCAAGAAAGTCTAAGAGTAAGAGTAAGAGGGGGACAGGGAGTGGGCTGCATGGGAAGAGGAGGGAGGCAGCCCTGTGATGGAGGGGCTTTGGTGAGGAAGGGGCTGGGAGGAGGCAGCATTTGATATCTCAACCCTGAGCTGTCTTCAATCACCAGAACACCTAGTCTGAGCATGGCCAGATGGGAGGAAGGAGAGAACTCTGGGACAATTATACTAATTATAACCATTATATTATTATTAACATATGTATGGAGATATAAATAAACTAAATATAATAATGCTATTAATTGAAATATATGTCAAGTATTAATCCTCTCCTGTAGAGTATACCTTTTAATCAATATTGTAAAGAAGTGAAATAAAATAAACACAGGGCTTTGGGGCATGTGACTAAAGCCTTTAACATGTTCAAACTGCTTTGAAAAACTTGAGTTAGTGAATTTTGTTTGTTTTGGCTTCGTTATCTCCCTATTCTTAATTGATACAGAAATAATAGATACTGTTATAATAGACCAAATATGCCAATGGGCATCATTTCAGGAACTGAGGGATTTTTTCCCACTTTTTAATACACTGATTAGAAAGGATTTTCCTAGAATTAATAATTAATAATATTAATTTTCATAGGGAAAAGAAAAATATGTTAATCTATGTCATCTTATCCTAGTACCTACCTGGAAAATTCATTGGGAAGACATTTTCCCAAATGTAAATCAATTTGAATTTTAAGGAGCTCCAAGGAATCAGACCAGATATATGACTCATTAATATGTCAGTCTTCTTCCAGAGGCTTGAAATCTCACCTATCTTCTTAACAAGTTTTCACCTGTTATCTCCCAGAATAATATCAGTGATGAAGAGCTTAGCACCCTTCTCAACTACAAGTTATTGTCAGTGTTAGGGTGCTAACCACCCTTCCCAACTACAAGTTTACTGTCAGTGTTGGGGTGCTAACCACCCTACTGAGCTATAAAACAGGGGCAGTGATGGGGCGCTAACCACCCTGCCCAGTTACAAGGATTCTGGTTCTTCTTCATCCAATAGCACACTGTCTTCCTATCACATCCCAGCTCCCTATAGAAAGCAAATCTCTGTCCCAAGCTCCTGTCAGTGGCCACAGAGACGTTCACATTGACTGAACAAAAGAACAATATTAGAACTGAACCTGCTCTAGTCTCTGAAGTCACAATGAACAAACTTGTGCTTTTGCATACTAATCTTTAAGTAACTGAAGCGAAAACTATAAATCTCCACCCTCTGTTTCAGATTCCAGCTAGACATCACTGAACGAATCCCAATTCACAGCTAATTGTCCTGGGCAGTTCTCCTCCTGCTCTGCTTCTGTGTTAAAGAGCTAATGAAAAGTTCAGTGCCCTTAAAGAAATCTTGTTAAATTCTTTTAAAGATTGGCAGTGAATGATCATACATCTCTCTTTAATGCATCTTCTTTACTTACTCCATCAATTATCAGATTTTTATATATTCATATAAGTTGCAGGAGACAAAAATGTGTTTTTACATATGAAAATATAAACCAAAATAAATTACATAAATATAAGTAGAAGTTTATTCTGTCCTACATAGTAAATTATGTCATACATATACATATATAAGTAAAATGATAAATTAGTATATAAAATTAGTGAAACCATCTCAATTTATGACTAGGAATCAAATATTTTGAGTAGCTGAATGTTAGGTTCTGAAGAGTAACTTCAAATCCTATAGTATCTTCACTGGTGATGAATGCATTGAGTCAAACTAAAATAAACCTTGGCATTATTCAAGATAGTGATTTTATAGATAAAATTGAGATTAGTGGAGTTCTACTAAGACCAAATATTTCAAATACATAGTAAGGAAAAACAGAACTCAATCCCAAGTCTCCTGATCACCTGGCCTTTAGCATTTCTGCTCTGGTATTAAATAATTATTGAAAAGGAAATATATTTGTAAAATAAGATAGATAAATTAAAAATATGCTGTGCCAGACAACTCAATACAAGAGAAATGGATGACTGTAAAACTATATCATTTATTCATGCTGCTTAATGCCAGAATCACAGGAAATAGCAAATAGTGTGATGTGGCATTTTCAGCAATCATGTCCAAAAAGTTATCATTTGTCTTACCAGAGTGAGAGGAAGCACTTTATACAAATGTAGTGCAGAAAAAGAAGAATGTCTCAGTTGTAGATGATAACACAAGAACAGTGATAACAGAAGAGAAGACACTTTATAAACATCTACAAGAGAAAGTTTCCAGTAGCAGTATATTAATCAATACCAATTGGCTACGGTGAGCAAGAAATGCATACTTCATTTAACCACTTAACATTTAACTCCAAATGCACAGTCTTCCTGTTAAATAAACTTAGAACACTGCACAGCTCATAAATATATTTTCTCGCATGTGCAGCAGACTGCTTGAAGTTAATATGCTTGCAAGAAACAGTCCTTAATGTTTGCAATTATTTGTTACAGGCTGGTTCCCTGGCATTCATATTCAGCAATCAAATGAGAAAACAAAATATCAGCAATCCTAATCGCACTCAGGACAGTCAAATAATTGTTACTGTTTATTTCATAGATATGAAGAAAGGTTTGTTGAAACTGACAATGGTATAATTTTATGGCTTGAAGTGCAAAATTACGGTTCCATTTTTATCCAACTTCCTATGCACTTATAAGCATCAATCACCTCCCATTATTCATCCAGGGGTTCCTGTGCCCTGTGTTCTTTCTAGAATACGTATAGGTGTGTGGGGTGGGTAATGGTGAGCATGTGTGTTAAACCAAACATCTATTCCAATAGTGAGTACAATCAGATTCCACTGTGTCTAGCCACTGGAAACATCTCCCCTTCAAAACCTTGATCTTTGGGGAAAATACTCTTGATTCTTGGATCTCTCATCCTATGTGAAATTACTCTAGAAGAGGGCTCAGAATAACTTTCTGTTTAGCATATTGGCTTGGGGGGAGGAGGGGGAGGAGGCTGGAAGAGAAGAAGGCATTCACCACAGCCTTAGACACTGTGGAGTTCTTGCTGGTAAACTAGCTGAAATCTCTGGGGTCAAGATGGAGCCCAGGTTTCCAACTCTTCTTCACTCAGAGAAGTTTGACATATACCCATCCTTCAGGGAATAAAGTGATAGTTCTTGGTATCACTTGCTGTAAGTTTCTGAAGACATGATAGGGTTGCATTTTCTAGCCTCTTTGTGGTCCAGAGGTACAAGATGACAAATTTTGGTCAAACAGTAGGAGCAGGGTATCCAGTCCTTGGAGTGGGTGCTAGGGAAGCCCCCCCCCCCATGGAGGCACATGGGCACACACCTGTGGGCCTTTAGAGGATGGCTGGATCCAGAATTTGTTTCTAGTCCAAGACTTTGATAAGAAGCTTACAGAGGCTGATGTTTACCTACATATTTTAATAGAGCAATTGAAGCTTTCTGATGACAAGCTTCAAAACTGTAAAGATGATGAGCAGAGACAGAAAACTGAAACTCTCAATGACACACAGAGAGCATGGTAAGATCAATTAAGCTCAGCATTGCATTGCTGCTAGTTGCTGACCTCTCCTGGATGAGCCTTGGTCTAGACCCACATCAGCTTGGGAAATGGCCTGAAGTGCCCAGATACCACAGAGTCTCTGATTTCATCCATGTCCAATGGGACAAGCAACACGGACCTTGTTGATTCACATGATGGTAGAGATGATGATGGAGACGCAGGGTCAGTGGAAGAACACAAGAGCATTATCATGCACCTCTTGTCACAAGTACAGCTTCCTAAATAATTCCTAAATAATTCCAAAATTTATTCTTGAAAGAAGATCTCTTTTAGACATGTATCAGTGACCAGGGATTGAATGGTTCAGGTTGTGAAATGGGACCTCTCAGCCTTCCACGCAGGAAGGAAAGGATCAGTTGTCAAAAAACCATACAATTCCATTTGGGGTCAGATCTTTCAGTGTTACTGAGCATTACCGAGGGATACTGAAGAGAACACGGTGCTAGTTTCAGAAGGAACAGTTCCCTGGGTTTCCAAAAACAGTGTAACATTTGTGGCTGAGCAGGTTTCCCGTAATCCACCCATTTCAGCCTTTAATGCGAAATGCTTTAACAGGAAGATACAATTCATTGCTGATATCTGAACTAAGTCAGAATTCCTTGGGTGTCAATTGGGGTGCACAACATAGGAGATGGCTGCAAGTCATGTCTTGACTATGATGAACGTGCCATCCCCAATGGGTATGGAAAGTCGATCCTCACAGTACTCTGGGTGGAATCCAGTATAGTTTGCTCCAAAACTGGTTATAGTGCTAATATCATCTTCCACACTAAGCCCTTCTATGAAGGCAAGAAGCACAGAATCACTGCTGAGGTTTTTTCTCCAAAAGACAAGAAGCCTTTTTGCTCAGCTGAAGGGGAATAGAATGGTATGATGTATGCAAAATACACAACTGGGGAAAACACTATCTTTGTAAATACCAAGAAGGTTGCCTAAAATCAAGAAGAAAGTGAAGAAGCTGGAAGCTCAGAACGAGTGTGAATCCCGCTCATGTTGGAAGGATGTCACTTTTAATTTAAAATCCGAGACACTGATGCAGCAACAGAAGCAAAGCAGAGACTTGAGGAAAGACTGAGAGCAGAAGCCGGAGAAAGGAAGAAGGAAATTCCCTGGGAGATGAGGTTATTCCATGAAGATGGAATGTTTCTCTTCTTTTCCAAACCCCATGTTTTGAAAGCATTTATAAACCCAAGTCTCAACATTCTACACTTTAGATCTGCTGTGAAGATAGAGGACTAGGTTGCTTCCTAGCTTATATTGTCTTGGGTTCCATATATATATATGTGTGTCTGTGTATATGTATATGTATGTGTGTCTGTGTATATGTATATGTATATACATAAACATAAATATACCTGAGGGCAGATTTTTCATAAATACTCTCATCTACTGTAAATATTGGTTCCTCAGAGTTGTTTTATAAACTAGTGCAATATATTAAAATCAAGTGTTCAGAAAGTCCATGAATCTGCCTACAATAACTTTTATTTTGGAGCTGAATTATTATTAAATTGTATCTCAATTTGGATTAGTTTAATTATACACAGTGCTTCTTAAAACTCCATAAAGTAATTTTTCTCATCTTTTTTAAAAAAAAGTGTAGGTGCAGAAGTGATGTATTAATTCTAGGGGAAGCAACCTATGAACAGCTCAACACCCTATAGCTGTTTTTATCTCTGCTAAGATGACCAATGATATTCAAGAATAGATAGTCATGGAAATAACTGTTTAAAAAGATATTTTACTGTTTTAATATTTGGGGGCTACTTGTTACTGCTGGATGACATAGCTTTTGCTTAATGATACAGAGGGTAATTTTCTGTGTGATGTGAATATTCTTTTTCTAAAACAACTGGCTACCAAAGAAGCATTTCGGGTTTTTGAGGGAATTTTTGGAAGGAAAATGGGCTGTCATACAACCAACACCACAGCTAAATGTAAGGGTCTGTTTGTTTATTTTTAGTTTTTAGTT
The DNA here is from genome assembly GCA_004024765.1 of Zapus hudsonius. Taxonomy (NCBI): domain Eukaryota; kingdom Metazoa; phylum Chordata; class Mammalia; order Rodentia; family Dipodidae; genus Zapus; species Zapus hudsonius. The sequence goes on from PVHP010009633.1 coordinate 14,981, forward strand.
TCTTTTTTTTTTTTTGGACAGGTTCTTGCTGTGTAGTTTTGACTAGCCTGGAACTCACTATATAGTCCAGAGTGACTTCAAACTTACAACAATCTTCCTACCTCAGCTTGCTGAATGCTAGGATTAGAGATATAAACCACCAAGCCTAGTTGAGCCCCTGTTTTGTTGGATTACATTGATTTTTATAAGGATCTGGGAATAGTTTTATGAATTTTACTTGTTGAGCCTCTCTAATCTGAAAATCTCAAGATCCAGGATGCCCACCAAGAAGAACCCCCAGTGGGTTGGGGACAGGGAGGAGGGAAATGGGGGTGTCATCATAAGATTTGCTCATACAATGTATATAATTATCAATAATAAAGATAACAAAAAAAAGAAACTGGACAAACAAAAGCAAATTAAACCAAAAGAAAGAAATAATAAATATCAGAGTACAAATCAGTGAAATATAAAAGAAAAATTCAATAAATGAAAATAAATTAACCTCCCCCCAAAATTCCAAAATTTGTCACATAGGTCCCATTACTCTCTTTTCCCACTTTGTTTTAGAATCCTTTCTCTTTTCTACCTTGATGTCCTACATATATAAATATAGATTTGAGAGAAAATATTAAATATTTGGAGTAGTTGGACTACTTGAGGGGAAATAAGCAAGGGTGGGAGGGGAAGTCAGTGGAGGCAGAGTAACAACAAAATATAATAGCATATATGTATGAAAAATACAAGTGAAACTCACTACCTTGTATGCTAACTGAAAATAATACTTATAAATGCTCCAAAGTTTGAAGCTTTTAAGGAATCACACTCAAAAAGTTGTGGGTTTTTGAGCATCCTGGACTTCAGGTCTTCAGATTAGAGATGCTGAACCTACATTAAACTCAGTAGGGCACTTGTGCCTCAGAAGACATGTGCACCAAGAGATGACCAGTTCTTTTGTTCATACACTCAGACACACTCCAAGCTCAAGGCAACACTTGGAGGGCTGGATGGGACTGGCTTTTAGTATCACCACCTCACTTACAGCCACTTTCTCTCCATCCTCAGTCCTGACTCAGCACAGAATCACCACAGGTCTTTGCTCTTGATAGCACCTCAGAGACCCTATTGTATGGAGATGCCATGAAATCTAGAGAAAATTCTCTTTTCCCCTGGGTAAAGGTCCTACCAAGTAAAAGATCTGTTCCAAGGAAAATTTCCCATAATTTTTAATGCTCCTCTATTTGTTTTTTTCCTAAACAAAAGGAGCTGCTCTTGTACACTTTCCTAAGTATACAAGAGCAGCTCCTTTTGTTCATGTAGAAAAAGAAATGAAACATAGAACAGCTAGTAAGTCTGCTGACCTTGCTTTTTCTAAAATTCATTGCTACGCACTTGACAATAACACAAAAGTTGTTGGTGCTGGTGTGGTGTGTGTGTGTGTATGTGTGTATGTGTGGTGTGGGGGAGGGGTGGTATGTGTATGTGTGGTGTGTGTGTATGTGTGGGAAGAGGGTGGTGTGGGGGGGAGGGTGGCGTGTGTGTGGTGGGGGGAGGGTGGTGTGTGTTTGTGTGTGTGTGTTGTGTGTCTGTGTATCTCCGTGTGTCTGTGATTGTGTGCGTATCTGTTTCTGTATGTGTACGTGTGTCTGTGTGCATGTGTGTGTTATGTATGTGTATGTGTGTGCTGTATGTATGTTTGTGTGTGTGTGTGGCATATGTGTGTGGTGTGTATGTGTGGTGTGTATGGAGGGGTGGGGGTGGTGTGTATGTGTGCATGCATGTGTGTACGTGTCTCTGTGTGTGTGCATGTGTCTGTGTGTGTGTCTTTGTGTGTTATGTGTGAGTGATGTGTATGTGTGTGTGGTATTTATGTGTGGTTTATGTGTGTGTGCATATGTGTGTGTGCATGTCTCTGTATGTATGTTTATGTGTGATGTGTGTGCATGTGTGTATGTATGTGTGATGTATGTGTGTCTGTACCTGTGCGTGTGTGTATGTGTATGTGTCTGTGTGTGTTATGTATGTGTGTGTGGCGTAGGGGTTGGGGGCTGAGGGTGGGGGAACTGGGGGTGGGGGTGTATAGTCCTGTGTCTTCTGACTGTGTCTCTTTATAGAATGATACTGTGCACAAATACAAAATCAGAAAGTTCAGGAAATTAAACAGATTTTTTGCAAGTCAAGTGGTGGCAAGAACCTTATGTGACCTGATGGAAGGCTATTTATAATCTTTATTAGTGTGAATATTCATGTTTCACTGCAGAAATGGTAGTTAATTTAGTTACAGACCCCACTGGGAACCTTATGTAATATACAGCTATGAACCATAGTTCCTTTTAAAATTCTGAAACCCACCTGCTCTGAAAGTTCCACGTAATGACCTATGGACTCATATTTCCCCTGACAATTCTCACCCATTAGATTTCACGTCTACAGCAGAAACCTATGAAATGAGAAACTGTTAAATATGACTATAATTATACATCCTTGTGGGCTTGGATAGGTCCATCACACAATCAGGAGGGCTGAAGATATTGTGGGGGCAGCAGTTACAGTACAATCCCTATCCAAAGATCTCTACATTGTAATACTCAGAGCATGTATATATGTCATCACAAGTAGCTAGAAAACTTTTATATGTGATGAAATAAATGATCCTGAGATGTGTACAGACGTTTCACAAAGATCCTTACAAGAAGCCAACAGAGTCAGAAAGAGAATGAGCTGTGAAGACAAGCAGAGGTCAGACAGGAAGGGTGATTTGAAGATACTGGAGTCCTGGTATTCAAGATGGAGGACGGCTGGGAGATGGCTCAGCAGGTGACAATGCAGGCACCACTTCAGTCATTTCAACCTGAGTTTGGATCCCCAGAAACTACAGAGGCTGGACGCCATCGCATGTATCTGTAACCCCAGTGTGCCTGCTGAAAGATTGACAGGACAGACAGGACGGTCCCCAGAAGCCCACAGGCTAGCCAGCACCCTGCAGCAGCCTGCCTCACCCAGGGGGCATGGTGAGGACTGATTCTGAGGCCGTCCTCTGATCAAGATGAAACTGTCTAGGGGGTTGAGTTCATTTGCCAATTAAAAAAATTAAAAGGCAGGAAGGTATTTAAAATAATTAAGTTTATTTCAAAATTAGGGGAAAAGAAAGCAGAGAGAACAACCTCCTCTGGGAGGAGGAGATTCCAGAGCTGGGAAATCCACCATCCTCATGGGAACTGGACTTTCATTGACTGGTGGAAGCCTGCTTGTCCAGAGTCAGTGACTAGTGAGCTTAAATGAAGGTGAAGGCGCTGGTTGGTCCATGATGCATCCAGTACTCTGCAGGTCCCAGAAAATCCACTAAGCCATCAGGAACAATTCACTTAGGCCAGTGTTGAAGAAGGAGGAGACGGGGACACCCTCTTTGCCATCTTGGGTTAGAGTACACACAGAGAGAGAGAGAGATAGAAAGAGAGAGAGAGAGTGAAGATGGAGAGAGGGAGGACAAAATAGCAGCTTCTAGAGCCTGAAAAAGGCAAGGAAAACGATGCTTCCCAGGGCCTCTAGAAGGAGCAGGAACCAGCCGGCATTGTCATTCAACTCACAACTGGGAAAAATATGTGTGTCCTCTTAAATGTGGAAGTCCTTTTCTTGACTTGAAGAAATAAAAAATAATAATAATACTCCACAAAGGATGTGTAATTTTTCTTGATTTCTAATTTTTTTCTAATTGGAAAATTTGAAAGTCAGAGTCTGTATAAAGTAAAAATGTTTTAGACTTCTTCAGACTTAACTACTGAATCTATTAAAGTAATTTGGAGGATATAATAACTTAGAGGATCAGAGAGACTTAAATTCAAATACAAAGAAGTCAGCAAAGGGTCAGGGAGATGGCTCAGTGGATAAAGCACTTGACATACAATTGTGAGCTCAGGAGTTCAGATACCCAGAACCCATGTGAAAAAGCTGGGAGTATTGTAACGCTTGTGTAATCCCAGCCTGCCTGCAGAAAGAAGGTAGGTAGGGACAAAAAACTTCCCAAAGCTCCTGGTGGACAAGTGAGCTTGGTGAACTGATTAGAAAGATCTTGTTCAACAAGGTGGAGAGGGGGAGCAACACACAGAAGTTCTGCTCTGACCTGCACATGTGTGCTGTGGCATGCACACATCCACACTCACACACACACACACACACACACACACACACACACACACACACACGTCAATAAGTAAGTGATTAATAACATAACAAAACTGTCAAGCTATCATCTCATGACTATAAGTGGTATGGAATTATTAATATTTTCTGAATAAAAAATAAAAACACAAGTCCTTTTGTTTTGGACTCTCCCCAGATTCTAAGAATACAAACAAATAATACAATTTATCTTATCATGTTAGCAGTGTGGAATGGGTATCTAATTTATATGATCTATATGAGCCCCCCCCCCACTGCCTGGGCCATTCTTTTGTTGCTGTTTTGTGTTATTTTTTTTCAGCCTTCACCAATACCTGTGAAAAGAAAAGCAGACCTCTCAGAATTATGAGTGCTTGTATAGAATCATTTTCCCAGAAACCAAAACCAGGGTTTTTAATCACACATAAATGTTAAACAACTCTATTTAAAGCTAAACAAAAGAGACTGAGTTGATCAATACAATTCACTTGAATCATCCAACTTCCTTTTCCTCATAGTTCCATTACCACTGGTAATTAGGGGAAAATTACCTTCCTTGCAAAGTCTTGGTGGTTTGAATGAAGCACAGGGACAGGGAAAATGAGACGGGCTGTGTGTCTAAGTGGTAGGACACGTGCCTAGCATGCATGAGGCCTTAGTCCCCAGAATCCCACTTCCATCACATGCCCGCCACACGCGCGCGCACGCACACACACACACACACACACACACACACACACACACACACACATCAGTAGAGATGAAAATGAGTGGAAAAGAACTAGACAATTTAGATTTACCAGGACTGAGGAGGTTTCCATTTATCACAAAACATCCAAGTAGGAGCTAGAGCTGTTCCAGCTCTGTTCCCCTAAGCAGCTCCTGGACAAGATGACTACAATGAGAGTAATTACATCTCACAAGATGGCTCTGCCTGCCTGTGCCAAGCACACTTCTAACTACTCTTCACAGACTCCATTGCTATTGTTTTGGGTTTGGTGGATGAGGTTTGAATGCAGGGTGTCAAGCATCACCTGAGGATCAGGTAGAGAACAGACAGCTAGAAAGTCAAGGGCAAGGTGAAGTGTGCCTCATTTAACTCTCTTCTAGTCCCTTCGTTATGCTTCTCTACTTCATTGTGGATCCGTGTACAGAAAGACAGTTTATTATGGGTCTGAATGGTGGATTTATTTCTAAGGACTTCTCTTTAGGGTCAAAGGCCTCAAAGGAAACAGAACGGTTTGTTTTCATTGGAATGCGGAAGGTATACAGGATTATATAGTGTGTCAGTTTTAATGACATTTGAAAGCAAGGTGTTACCATTGAAATTAAATTTTAAATACTGGCAGATATTAACATTAAACTCAGGGGACTTTCAGTGTCCCCATTATTTCCGTTTGTTCATTATGATTTAAGCTATTAAGATTTAGGTTTTCAAGACTCCTTTCTAAAAAAATATAAAAGACTACGCTAACTCCAAATAAATGTCTTTTTTTCATGTGGTACTTCTTAAAAGCCAAAGAATTCTCAAGACATGTCACCCTATACATTAGCAAATGTTACCTAGTTCAACAGCAAATAAAGAAGTGAACTCCTGAATCAAAGGCTTTGTGAAAACTCCAAGTGAATGGCTTAGATCCTGGAGTTAGCAACCAGGTGGAAGAAGGAACTTTTAGTTGTTGTCTCCGAGGGCATTTTCTCCCCATGCTTTAAGGTCTAGTGAGAATCTGATCACCTCTTCTATGAAAGCGCCCAGTGAAGGATGCTCGAGTCAGCCTCTCTGGAGCTCTGATTTATCATCTCGACAAAGGCTTATGAGATGCCAATAAAAACATGAGGGTGGTCTAGGGGTGGAAGCAGTGTCCTCGATTTCGCTTCTGGTTCATACTTTAGGCGCTTATTTTCTAAAAGGGATGAAGCAGTAAGTGTGAGGCACTTATGACAGCTTGGTATCAGTGAGGAGAGAGTCAGAGAGCCCAGCCAGGCTCTGGGGTCTTTTCTGAGAACAAAATCTTTCTCCTTTTTAATTGGTTCTGCCTTAAAGGGATATAGTAAAGCTGTGGTGATGGTGTTGTGAGTGGCACTGGGGAACACTTTTTACGGCAGATCAGATCTCCCCAAACTAAACAAGCGTCCATTTTAATCCCACCCTTTTGTGCTCTATCAGAATTATTAGTGATGATAATCAAAAATCCTGAGTACAATACTTGATTTCCTAAAATATTGAGACAAACTTCAGAGCAGTGAAAGTGGTATGTCACAAAAGTTGCCTCTGTGTCCTGGCAAAAGGTTGAAAATAGATTCAGATATCAATTCACATTTACAGTTCATATTAACAGAGTCAAGCAAGAAATTTCTAGCTACTAAAAAGAATCTTGACATATGCCATTGTGTAACAAGCGAATGACTTGGACTCAGTTCAGCTGGACCTGAAGCCCAGATCTATACACAACTTATGTAATGGTGGAGTGTTGTTGAAAATACTCCATTCAAGCCCCAATTTGTATTCTCAGCTATGAAATGAAAATAATGATATAAACCAGCAGATTTTTTCAGGATTAAAATAAATATGTATGTAAATTTTCTGACAGTAGAGTGGCAACTCAGAATTATTTGGCTTTCCTTTTCTCAACCTCCGTTTTCCTGTTCAGGTGGTATGCTGACCCTTAACCAGCTTTAAAGGGAACTCTTCATCCCAGATGTGCAGCCTCATAGATCAACAAAGACTATGTATCCTGCAAGGATACTGTGACACAGAGACTTCCCTACCTGCAGGTGCTAATTACAAGTTTCAAGCCAATCCATCCTTTCTACAAATGTAAATCTGAGATTCCCACAACCACCTCCCCTGTTAAATCTGTTAAACTGACTCACAGAACTCAGAATGTAACTTTACTGTTTTTTTGGTAATAAATATATGTGTGTGTGTGTGTGTGTGTGTGTGTGTGTGTGTGTGTGTGTGTGATCAATAGCTAGGTGAAGAGGTATCTGTCCTATCTAGTTAGAACCCAGGAGTGCTCTGATAACATGATTTAAGATGCTAATGGAAATTCCGTCATGTAAGCAAGACCAGCTGTTAATCAAATCTCCACGTCTCCCTCTAGTTAAAGGTTGGAGGGTATAGGAATGCTTTACATTTCTAGAAGGTGGATATTTATGGTTGCCAGATCCCATCTTGAAGCTATAGAGGATTCCACCAAGAGTTATCCTTTTAAAACAAAAAATACTCCTGCAAGGAAATTTGAAGAGATTTAGGAATTCTACATTAGGAATTGGTGACAAAGATCTTAGAACAAATGGTGTTCCTATCGTACCTGTCACTAGGATTTTAGAAGATCTTCGTCCAGAACAAGAGACAAATATCAAATACATACTTCCTATTATCTCACAGTACTGAAAGCCACCACACTCTTCAGGAAGTTCTGCATTATTTTCTCGAACATTGTAAACTTTATCATGAAAGGAGGAAAACTACATGCTTCAGCTGGGTTAAAAGTGTTTATCACCAGAGACTAGATGTGGGATAGGAAAATGTATAACTCTCTTCCCAGGGGTCACAAACACAATTAAATTTACCTTCACCTTATAAAGCCAAAAGAGAAGTATATTAGTGAACTGATGACAGGTATACACTTCACTTTGATTTATGTCCTATGATACAATCTCCACATGAAAAATAAATCGTGAAGCAGCATGCAGAGAACAGTGGGGGCCTGGAGAGCAAACAGACAAAGAAAAACAGCAGCCTCGATGAAGTGGGCTTTGCTTCAGCCCCCGTAGCCGTCCAGCCAGCAGACGGCTCCGTCCCGAAAGCTGTGTGCAGCTGCTAGTGTTGGCATGTGGGTTTTGTGTTCAAACACATTTTACAAGTGACTTTATATAATGTAACTATTTCCTTAATCATCACAGCATTTATAACTTGACTGCATGAAACTCTCAAAATGAGTTAGCAAAGAAAAAAAGAAAAAAAAACCTTTTGCAGAATAAAACTTCATTTAAACAAAAAAGCCAGAGAATCACTGCATTTAAGCAGGATCTGAAAAACCTTAAGTCAATGAAATGAATCTGCTGATACTTTGAGGCAACCAAGTGGAAGGGCAAGACTAGCCAATGGTGACAACCTACCTGGTTTTTCCACAATAGTCAACACAAAAAGGCCAAAGGGAATTACATTATGAAAAAGGTATCTAGAGCCAGAATGTGCGTATAATTCAGTGTTAACTAAGTTTTATGGACTGTACATCTTGAATTCATTCACCTCAGAAGTATACTTGAAGTTTTAAACTAATCTAAGTTATAATCACTTTGAAGGAAGGGACGTAATTATCTTTATTAAGTATTATCAAGCACAGGCACACACGCACACACACTCTGAACATACCATCTCTCTTTATTTCATATATTTACCAAAAAGGGAAAAAACACAACATACATATGGCTTTTCAAATATCCTGTGGCCACTATGTATAACATATGCTAAAGTTTCATATCACAGCAAACCTTTCTCTTCCAACTAAGCAAACTGTGAGGGTCGGCTATCCATGAGAGGATGAACTATATATTATAATTCAATATTCTATTAACTTATTGACCTACTTCTTTTCCAAGGCTCTTCATTACTTCTAAGCACCTAGTTTTGTGATTTTCCTTTCCTATATACTAGCTGAAGGAAGTCAATATTCTGAGAAAGGATAATTGCATTTATGCTTAACTTCTGGAAATTTTTTACCATGATCAAAAGGTCCAGTTTTATTTCAAATCAAGTTCCGATCATAAATGTACTTTCCTGATTTCATTCTGTAGCACTGCAGACTTTTGGGATAGCCTTAGAAAAAACTAATAAGTTCCATCATTATTTCAAGTTTCTCCTGCTGATATCATGACCTATTACTATGCCAAGAAGATGGTCTTTGCCAGTTACTACAGACGAATGCTGGTGTTTCTAGTGCCTTAAAAGAGAAATTACGGGTAATAATACTAATCTAATTAGCTCAGTCTTTCAAGTTACAACATTAGTAATTGACTGATATAAATGAGTAAGAATCTAGGCTCTAACGCCAGGTTGCCTGTGTTGGAATCTTGCTTTTATCACTTACTCTCTGTGTGATAGTGGAAAGTTAATGAAACTCTTATTTCTCCTATCTACAAGACAGAGATTGTAATGGTGCCCCTATCAGAGGGTACTGTGGGGGATAATTGAGTTAAGACAAGTAGAACCCCTGGAACAATGCATAATATGACACTCTTAACCAATATTTTTAACTGCTGCTTAATGTTCTTGCCTTAGTGATTAAATTAAATTCTTAGTAATGAAAAGAGAGTAGTTTGATTACAAAATTAGTTAAAATCAAAAGTTTTCTTCAGAAAATATAATTCAATGTTTGGATTCATTCAATTTATATATATATATATATATATATATATATATATGTGTGTGTGTGTGTGTGTGTGTGTGTGTGTGTGTCAGAGCATAGTCATACTAGGAATGAAAAGAAAACTTTATTATATTAGTAAAAGGTGAAAGTTTATGTTACTTGAAGAGAAATAAGCATATAAAAAGGTTCACTATATTAGTAATTACTGAAAAGAATTAACTACCCTAAAGTTTATTTTTTTTTAAAGTTCACAGTGGGTAGACATTTAATTTACAGCATTAATTTCCAAGTCAATTTAAAATTTACCCTTTCCTCATCCTCATGGAGAAATTATTCATATTTTACAAAAATTTTTAGTTCAAAATCAGCCCTGCTAAAATAAGCAAATAAAGACACATCTGCATATCAAATAGTGTTTTTAAGTTCAGATATGTTCCAGCAGCCCACAGCCTGGATAGGCCTTTAGTATCATGCTGAATAGATGCTATTACCACTCTTGCCTACAGAATTTAATTGCTTCTTATAATGGCATAAAAATGTGAAAATATCTTCTGGGTATAAATTATTTGGCAGAAAGATTGTTAGGCAGATGTTCCTGAAGAAAACAAATTTCTCAGTGCTTTTACTCAACACGTGGGCTGATTGGTCCTTTTCTCTGAAAACTGAGTACATTAGCTGATCATGTTTGGGATTCACTGGGTGAATAAGTGCATTTATGTTTTGATGAAATCTTTTACAAATATTAAGAAGGCTTAACTAAAGTGTAGTTGTTACCTTTTCCTCCGGTGATTCTGCCAGGTGAACTGGGATTGAGAATCCTAAGGAATAAAACCACAGGTTGACCAAGGTGACCGTGAGAAATATTATACTGGAAAATTCCTATTTAAAAAAGTATTAATAAGCTGGGTGTGGTGGTGCACACCTTTAATCCCAGCAGTTGGGAGGCAGAGGTAGGAGGATCGCTGTGAGTTCAAAACCACCCTGAGACTACATAATGAATTCCAGGTCAGTTTGGACTAAAGCAAGACCCTACGTCAAAAAAAAAAAAAAAGCAAAAAATGTATTACACACATACACATACATTCTTACTTCAATAATTCTGTCACCTATTGTGACAATATGTTACAAAAACTCATCTAAAAATCAAAGGCTTTCAACCACAGTAAGCTATCCCTGACCCCTAGGTTGAAGGACACCTGTTTCCACCAATCAGCTGGGTTCATCAGGTCTCCCTAGGACTAGCCTTGGCTCTAGGCAATGAGTTAGGCTAAGAACTGCATTACATAAAGGCCCGTAGTGATATTCTAGACATTAGTTTGGGATCTTAGGATGGAGTCATAAAATACAAAATAGGCCAAAAAATTTTTCAAGTCTCCATCTATGTCCTATCTGGTAACATTTCATTGGCCAAAGAAAGCCATATGACTTGGCCCAAGATTAATGGCTCAGTTAGAGTTATGCAACCAACATGTCCTTAGGGCCTTCTTCCTGGCTTTTGGAAGCACTCATTAATAAAATCAAAACTCTTAATAGCATAGAATTCAGAGAGTTCTCTCACTGTGTTTTCTGCCATCGGAAGAAATACTGTCAACTGCCCCAGGGAAACAGCCCTCACCTGATCACTCTTCTACTGGAGAACAGTAAAAAATAAATTCACATTGTTCATAAGCCACCCAATATGTGCTACTTTGTTCTGAGCATCCCAAACTAGAAGAATCTACTACAGTTAAAACCTGTCTGGTTTTGCTGCAAATTTATTTACTCAACATATTAAGTGAGATTCAAGAGATTAAAGCCCTGTTTGCCAACTTTTTAATCATTTGTAAAATGTACAGTCCTTAGTATGAATCTTATGATATTCCTTGTTGTATATCTGAGCGAATAAGATGAAGCATTTAATCCTTGACCCATTTTTGTTCCTTCTTGTCACATCAGTTTTCATCTTCACTGACCTTCTTTCACGAATATAATGAATGCTCTCATGTCTGCAGACATTGCCTCATTTTAATAAGATTCATCATGAAACCTAAAAGTCCATACTTTGACATATGCCGTCTGTCATTTTAGCCATGCACAAATTTCTGCTGGCGGAGCACTTTTTGTGACTAGGCCCGTGTTAGACACTAGGGACAACACTGAGCAGAGATTGTAATTTTTAGCTCTGCAATCAGGTCAATTTGATAAGAGAGCCCAGCTATAACCTGGAAGACTTACAATATCCAATTTTCAATCTGCAAACATCTTATCTCTGCTATTACCACAGAATATCTCTATCGGTAGGCCAACGTAGCTCTAGCCAAGTTTCGTTTTAAATATATTAGAAAGAACAACTTGTCTTACCATTGTCTTCTTATTTGAATCCTAACCTTATCTAATGTGCCTTTAATAAAATTTAAAAATTACATGCAAAACTGTGCTTATTAATTCCTTAGTCATAGTTTACATTGATTGCTTAACCAACGATTTATTTCATTCATTGAAGGACTTGCAATTGTTATACCTCTTAAATTGTAGATACAAATATATATGAGTCTTTGAAAATGCTTGTTCCTCTAGTATTCACTAAAATTCAACAAGTACTCCATTAGGAACAAATGTAAAAAGCAAATGACAATTTTAACCTATATATCTTTATAAAAGAAACCTTTAACATTAATAAATATTTCTTTCAATTTATTTTTTATATTTCTATAATATAAATATTGTGGCTTCTGAGTTTGATATTTTTCTCCTGAAATAAATTACATGTTTAATAATACTGATTAAATATTTGCTGGGGCTAAATTCATATTTGTAAGGTAGATAATTGTGTTATAAACTGTAGAGGCATTTCTCTTATTTTCACTTTAATTTTTTTAACTTTTTATTGATAGCTTCCATAATTATAGACAGTAAACCTTGATAATTCCCTTCCCTCATCACAAATCCACCCTCTATAACTCCTTCCCCTCTCAATCAGTCTCTATTTTGTTTTGATATCATCATCCTTTCCTCATGAAGGTCTTGTGTAGGTATTACCAGGCACTGCGAAGTCATGAATATCAAAGCCACTTTTATGTCTGGAAGTTTGCGGTGTAAGCAGTCCTACCCTTCCTTTGGTTCTTACAATCTTTCTGCCACCTCTTCATCAAAGTGTGATAGAGATGTCCCAGTGCTGAACACTCCACTGTCATTTCTTCTCAGCACTGTGGTGTCCTCTGAGTCATCCCAGTGGTCTCTAACTTTTTAAAGCAAACATTTACATGCTTTCTCATCTTAAATACCTACGTTGTAAAATATGAAGGCAAAACAATGATATCATTTACATGTGACAAGTTTTGATCTATAAAAGTAGAAACATTAATGTGTCAAGTAACAATTATTTTCCTGTCTGGTTTTCCAACCTCAGGGTCTCAGGCTTGTGAGGAAGTACTTACAGACTTGAGCCATTGCCCAGCCCCACCCTAGTCCCTCTGACCCAGCACTATGGGCTTTGTCTGTGGGTTCACAAGATTCCAAATATTATTTGCTAATATTCCTAGACAAATATTTCAGTGAAAACTGGGAGCTTGGTAGAGTCATTCAAGTACATATTTTGAGTAAACACTCCTGTGTTTTATATTATTATATCATCTATTTTGATATCCTCTAAATTAGTCTGAAAAGTGAAAAAGTAGAGACATTTCTGAAAACTCATTGAAACGTTGCTTTTCACATTTTTAAAAAAGAAAAAAAAACTTTTATTTAAAAGAAATTAATTTTCACAATTTTCAAGCTAATTTTCACTTACTTGGTACCAGGGACTGTGCTAAGAAGTTTGTATGCACGCTCTCATCAAATTCTCAAGCGCATGCTGCGAAGTACTATTACCTATTTCGTAGGTGCTGAAACCTGAAAGCAAGGACAGATGACACCCAAGTTAGGTGATTTGCCAAATGTCCCACTGTCAGTGAGAGAGAGGACTTGGTCAGAGCTGTGTGACTCTAGAATCTGGGCTCAAGCCTTTCCTCTTAGTAACTGGGCATGCATCCAGAGCCCAGCCTTCTCTTAGGCACACTGTTAAATAAGCTATCTATGCATTTTAAATCCCCATTCATCATTTTCTCATGAAGAATAAAAGTGTATTAGTTTTATTTATACATTTACATTCTTAAAATATGCCATAAGTCAAAGAGAAATGATATTAGATTGTTTTCCAGGAAATGTAAGTGTATACAATTTACAATGCATTTAATTTTTTTTTATTTTATAACTAGGTAGTAGCAACCCTGACACTAAAAACGGTTTTATTTGAACAAACAAATCCTAGCTTTCAGTTAAAAAAGTAACAACAATGATGAGCAAAAGAGCTATTCCCACAGCAAGGCAGATAACCTAGGGAAGGAAAATGGAGAGAGATACCAAGGGTGTCCAAAATTGTCCAAAACACAAATTTAGAGACTCTTAAAAACCTAATAACTATGCAAAACTTAAACTCACCCACCATAACTCAGGGAAATTTGCGGAAGAGGGGGCAGAAAGAATGTAAGAGTCATGGGGGTGGAGAATATCTAATGCATAAAAGGGAATGTCATCCTGGTTTCAATGGCTTTATCTAATAACTTATGATACTGAGTATATTGTGTTAATATATATATAATTTTAAGCCAATAAAAGTGTTAAAAAGTAACAACAAAACCAAGTTTATTGAAATTGCAAATAATGATTTTAATCATCTCCTTGATGAAAGAAGCTCTTCCTGGTTTATCTGTGTGTTGCACAAACCCAGCACCAGCCCAGAGGCATGGCACTGGATAAAGGTCACCCAGCTGTGCAGACAGAAAGGAAGACTGAAGAGACATACATGTAATATGTACTTGGCGAAAGGAGTTTGGAGAACTGCACTGAACCTATGTTCTCAAACATGCATCACCCTCACGTTACTGGATCAGAAGAGATCCATGGATCATTTTCTGCTTCCCAGAGGTTAGCTCCGGAAGACATGAAAGGCTTTACATGGAGAATCACTCACAGCTTTCACTGACAAGGACCCAGAAGTCCAGAGAGTTTATCTAACACTGCTAGTGAGCAGAGACAGTGGGATTCAAAGCCCAGTTCACTTTATTACTTACTATTATTATTGAACTACCTACAGCAGGCAGCCTTTTGTGAAACACTAATATTCTATGTCTGTTTCTTCATTTATCAAATTCCAAAGGGCTTTTTTGTCACTCTGTTCATCCAGAGCATGCATATGTATATCCTACTACAAGGGACATGTTTTAAGTGTCTGTCCTCCAATGCGCTGGTTTGTCTCTGCTTCTCCACTTGGAAAGCATTTTAACAGTAGAGATAGCAGAGAAAGGAATGGAAGGAGGAAATGTTTCTATTATCAGAGCTTCAATTACCAGCTCTGCTCTTCACAACTACATAAATAAGGACATTTTAATACCCTAATTAATATCCATTTTTAACTCTATGCCGTGTTTTTATTGCCTTCCTCTCATTAAAAATCTAATGAGCATTAGCATACTGACAAGGATAATAAATGCCAACAATTCATATTCAGTTATTAAAGCTAATGGTTTTCCCATTGGAATGTAATATATGTTTCAGCTATTTTGCCAAAAGCTCAATGATACTTTTATCTCCAGTCGACCAATTGCACATTTAATTTAATACCTATTAAATGCAAACAGCAGCTCAGAAATTACATTAGAGTTGCTACCCAAGCCATCAAGAAGCAGACACTAGAAAGTAAAGATTAGGTAAAGGACTTGTGTGAGACACAGGGTAGACATGAGAAGCAACCGCCTGCCTCAGTGAAGTGGCTTACTGAGCAAACAAATTTATATGATAGGCTCTAGTCCCGGCTGCAGAAGAGAGTTACTACTCAGCATACAAAGGTAAGAGACATGTCCTTTCTCTAAGAACTCCCAAAGGATAAATCTTAGGTCAAAGTTTTATTTTATAGTTTTCAAAAAAATTACATTTATTTTCTCTGCAATATTAGTTCTGTGAGGCTAATTTGTCAGCTTCATTCAAAAGAAAGAGAATAGATTTTTTTATTTAAATTTAAAATGGATATTTAAAACTGAACATACTTATGGAATGCTGTGTGCTATTTCAATATATGTGCACATTGTGTAATTTTGAATCAGGTTACATATAGATGCATTCCCTGTCTGAAAAGTCAGCTATGCTAAATCTAGATAAGATCACATGCTCACTTCTTAAATACCACAATGTAACCATTGACTTGGAAATTTCTCATTATTACACTTCTCTTTATAAAGCTAAATGATTAATGAAGGCTTGTTTTCTCCTTGATTAAGAATCTATAAATGTCAAGGAAATTTCAAAACTCATTTTGTCAAAATATTTAAAATTCTTCAGTTTACAAATCAATATGTGCAAACATTAAAATGTATATTTGAGGAAAGACTTTATAAATTAAAATGTTATCTTAAGAAATTCAAAGCATTTTCATCACAAGCATGAGTTATTAGAAAAAGAACTAAGATCGCTAAAATTTGAGGTAAGGGAACTTAAGAGTGGATGTTCACTGGGACAGACAGTAGTCCTTGAATCTCTTGGGCATATTTTTCAATGACAAGATTGAAGCCCCCAAGAACTCTTATGTAAACCATTCCTCAGGGTTCTTACACAAGGTAATTGTGAGCGATGAAATAATGTCACTCTACAGGTCTAACAAAGTTCAAGCCTGATTGCTCTTGATAGAAAAGTGGTGGTTCCAAATCTCCGTATTCAACAGTTGTGATAGAGACCTACTATGTGTACATTATTCACACAGACCCATTGCATACACCTCCGTGAGACTACCACAGAAAGGGGAATCTTCAAACATCCATGGCTCTCTGTGATTCCAGAGTTTCATATCTGAAACATAAACATGCTAATTTTGTGACTTCTACAAATGAAAAAGCAGCACTTCTGGGACCAAAGGAGAAAAGATGATGTTTATTCCTGGAAATTTTAAGAAGACTGAATTGATACTGTTGAGGAAGTTTCTAGTGCCAAGAAAATGCTCATCATACATCTACTCTTCCTGCAGTTCTGCCACATAAGGGGATGTATAAAACCATGTCAGAGGAAGGTTAAGTTTATTCCAGGCATCTTACATTCCTCACATTGATTCCTCTCTACCTTGCAGCCCTTAGAAAACATTTGTAGAAAAAGTATGCTGGAGCATAAAACACTGCAAGACAGAGTTCTTCTTGACTAATTAGAGCATTTCCTTAATATGTTATGCAATACAATATGCTTTGTTAATGATTTAGTTTCAAATTTTTAGATATTCATAAATTAAATCAGCACACAGTTTTCCATTTTTAGTTCATTGGGATTTATAAAGTAAACTAAGATTTTACATTATTTCTATTTATTTTAAAGACATTGATTGATAAGCACTGCAATTATCTTATTTAATATGTATACTATGAAAACCCTGATCCTTATCTTTGAAGTTTTGATGAGATGAATACTTTCATAGGAGATAGTTCTTAAACAAATTTTTCCATGTCTCTCACTGTCTGGATTTCTACAGGGATAGAAATAGCATCCTTCCTTTCCTGCTACAACCATAGAGGAAGGAAAGAGACATTGTTTTCCAGCCTGCCCTGAAGCTCATGGGGACACACCAATGCAAGCATGGTTGCACCACCCATGAAAGACCCCATCTTGAAGCTAGCTGCGGTAGGGACGCTCCTCACTAACCAGGTCCTTCCCCTGAGTACCTGGCGGCTGTAGCAGCCCCAGGCTCACATTCTCTCTTACTTCAGAGTATATGGTCCTCTCCAATCATGAAGAGTTAAACTCTGGTGAAGTCCCCATGCCTTTTTATGTCACCTGCTTCCCCAACTCCATATTCACCGTGCTCTCCTGTAGAAATGCAGACTCATTACCTGGCTCTCAATTGAATGGCAGGCTAAATACTAGTTTTTTCAATCCAATTCAATCTTCCCTATACTTTTTACAGATTCCTTAAAGGTTTGCTATACTTTCCACAAAAGGGTTTGCAAAAGTTTTCACAGTGCTATCAGTTTTAACAAATACATATACATTCACATATGACTGTTGGGCTTTTTAATAAGAATAGAGGAAAAATAACTTCAAAAACCTAGACTAAATAAAGAATTACCCCATATATCTTGGAGGACAGGAGTAACATAATACAAAGAATTTTTTTTTTAAATCATAGGAGTTGATAATGACCTAGGATGGAGAAATTGCTCAAAACCTATGTATAGAAATTCATATATGAAACAAGCTTAGTTTATTTATAAAACCAATGAACTCTATAGTGAGAAAAATATTTTTGGGCCTATTAGATGAAAGAATTGGACATTAGGACATCAAAACCTAAACAAAGTAAGCTTAAGATTTCCGTACTGTAAAACACAGAAAAATAAGCAAATCCATCATCAAAATTTTAGCAATACCTTCTGTTATTCAATTATATAAAAATGGAAGAGTTCCTTTGCTTTTAATCAGTACCGCAATAGTCACATAAAGCTGAGATTTCCTACTACCTGCAATAGAAGCTATCTGCTCCAACAAGTCATAGAATATGGACTTTTATCTAGGCTGTAACACTGGGACCAATTTCCAATCACATGTCAGTTGATGTTAGTTCTAGCCAAGTCAGTTAAATTTAGAAAATATAATTTCATGAGGCCCATCAATTTTAGGTACTTAATTCAAAATCAATAGGCCCATATTCACTTGCTTCGTTTCCTAACCTTACTATTTTAATTAAAAAAAATGTAGTTTACCTGATAACTTACTCTTAGAACTTTTCCAAGTTTTCTGACACTGTGTGAAGCAGGAATCAAAAGATTATTTTGTACAAGATTATTTTTCCTATGATAGTGTCCCCATTAAATAATGTATCAGATCAAATCAACTTTAAAATAAAAGATGAGGAAAATGATGAAAGTAAGCTAGCAACAGACTTTAAAGAAAAGTATGATTGCGATAGGAAAATATATGTTTTAAGTCAGTAGCAAAGAAGATCCTATCTTTTTTTTTAACCCAGAATGATCACATCTCAAGTACATACCAGATAATTCTTGCTGGTTTGACTGAATTCAAAGGCCCAGTGTAGTTGTGAAATTCATGCCTTCAGTCAAAATAAATAAATAAATAAATAAATAAATAAATAAAGTGTCAAAGGAGTTCATCATTTCTAGGTGATGAGCAAGAAAACTCCTTGGGAAAGTGATGGTCTTATGCTTCTGTAGACTTTTGCAAGGCAGCAATCATATTGTGTTTGGATTGATAAAAATGCAGGTAAGACTTTTAGCAGTGGAACCCTAGAATGTGGCATGAAGATAGACAGTCAAGTCAAGCAGAAAATACTTGATTTAGGCAAAAAACAATAAAGCATTACATGAAAAAGAAGACGTGAGTAAAGTGGATGCGTTGGTTATAAATGCAGATGACCAAAGAGAAGCTGGGTATTCTGAAATCACCAGTTCATGTCCTAGCAGGGGAGCCGAGGGCCAGTGAGGAAGGCTCACTGTTCAAACAGTTCAATTCATGAACAGTAAGCTTTGTAAATAAAGTCGGGAGAGGGAACACTTCATAATTTAAATATGATTTGGATTTACCATAAATATTAAAATAAATCACCTAGATAGGCAAAAATATCATAAGAAATAAAGGTGTACAAAATAGAGGTGTCAGTAGGGTCCTGGCAGGAAAGGTGCAAGAGAGAGAAAGAATGTATCAAAGTGTTCTTTGAGTTAGTGTTGGCAAAGACCACATACAAAATGCAGATGAAATCATTATCATCAGTCCATTTTCTGAGCTCTTACTGTGACCAAGTACCTTAAACCAATTTCATTTTTAAATATCTCTCTGATAAAGACGGTAGGATGCCAGCTTTGTAGCTAAAGTAAAATGAAGCCTAGAGAAGTTATAAAAGCAGCCTTAAGAGACCAATTTTCCTAGCGCCTAAACCTAGGTAAGGTTCTCCCATCCTTGCTAGAAGAGAGCACATGACGGACCTGAGTGACTAATGACAGGATGAGGAAAGTTGCCCTAAATATTTAAAGCAGGACAAACAAGAGAGAGAGCATAAATGTTTAGGAACTATGTTGGGAACATACTTGACTGATTTGTTCAATTTAGCATTCTTTGCTAAGACCTGCAAAGGCCTGGGTTTAACTCTTGTTCAATCCTGTCATCTTCACACTTTACAGATTCCAGCTCTGGTCAGCTGTCTTAGACATACAGTGATATTCACAAGAAACTTAGTGAGAGGATGAATGCTGGTGAGAAACTTCCTCATCTCACAGTTGAGGACAGTGGAAAGCTTCTTTCTGTGTTTACAAGTAGTAAAGCGATTATGGCTCACAGCCGACCTCAATGTACAACCAAGCCCCAGGATTCGATCTCACTGCATATCATAACCTCAGGGTTTCAGGCACATACAGAGATCCTCAGGCAATTAATAACTGCTGTGGCCCAAATCTTATTACTGTTTAAATCTTCCCGTGATGTTAAGTTGCACCAAGGATGGAGATTGATAGAACCCTGCCCATCAAGACAGCCCAGTGAAGTTACCAAGAGGTAATGTTAGGATGAGCCCATAATGTCCAAATTTGACCAATGAACCAACAAAACATGCAAGACTATTTTGGAGCAATTCATGGATATTTTTCCTACCTCTTAATAATAGAAGCTTAAGAGTCAGTCCCTCTTCTTTTGAACATTGTATGGTCCAGAAGACGCATAGAACAGTAGCGTGTATCCTGGCAATCCTAAAAATAACATTTTTCAGATAAAGTTACTGCTGATGACAATATAGTAGAAAGATTAAAAAAAACAGGTTAAAACAATCATGTTGAAAACATCATGTTAAAACAGTCATGCCTTCCAGGTATGCAAAGCCATAATCTATTATTTAACCCTAATCTTAGTCAAAATTAACTATTAAAGTCACACCCAATTCATCCTTACTAAGCTAACATATGACAATAATAATTATACTTTAGATTTGTGTGACCAAATGATCTTGGCAGAACATTAAATAGCTGTCTCTTTTTTTTAACATGTCATGGCTCCTGATTAATTATGTCATTGTGATCAATAGTTTTCAGATCTTTTCAGTTTATGAATGCATAAAATGTATTTTTATAAGTAAAATGTATTTTCTAAGTAAGATGTATTTTTTATTATTTTAAATGTATTTATAAGTTTCCTTCTGATTTTAGACCTAAAAATTAGGATAGACCACTATTTCTGAGCTTATTCCACTAAGTTCATCTACCACAACCCAAGTTTTCCTGCTACAGGAAGTTGGAGGAGCCTCCTAACAAGTCTTCTGAATTCCTCATCATGCAGTTATTTGTTCAGAAAGTCAGTCAACAAACATTAAGCATCCCGATGCTTACGATGGGATATATTAACGTTAAAATTTGTAATCTGCTCCTGAAGAGGCCACAGGCTAGTAAAGAAATAGAGATTAACAGGTAATTACAATGTCATGTGATTAATACATCACGAACACTAAGGTAATTTTGCAAAAGAGTCAATCAAGGCAGGTTAGTAAGTAAAGAAATAAGCCTGATCAATTTGTACTTTTATCAAGTCTTCGAATACCACTGGGGTTTATTGTAAACAAACTTTTAATAGCTCCCAGGAAAATAGAAAAACATTTAAAAATGGATGTATCAAAGCTTAATAACTTCACATATGCTTCAAAATTACATTCCAGACTCTACAATTGAGATATCTCATTTTTGCCCTGTTTTTCATCTTGGCCAAGATACATGCATTTTTTTTAACTATCAAGGGAAATTCTCAAAACGGAATGGTGAATGTCACTGTTTAAGGCAAAGAGGTGCTAATGAAACTGCATTCTATTCAGAATGCCATAAATAAGCAAAGTATCCCTGTATCTTTGGTAACAACTTCTCACAGCAATCACCTCTGTTCTGTATGGAAATTAGCATTGCTCTGTTAATGTTTTTCTCATTTCTCAGAATCTTGGCGTTTCATAAGAAACAACTGTCACAGACACAACTGACTTGATTAGACCCAAGATTTCCAAGACTGACTAAACAAACCACTTCATAGAAATAGCTCATTTTATCTTCTACTTTTCTTCTTACTCAACAGGAAAAATATCAACCATGGGAAAGAAATAATAGGTTCACGCAGGCTGATAGCCGACATCTGGGCAAGAGATGAGCCTCTGCTCCATGGACTGATCAAGACTGCCCACAGAGGAGGATACCCAGCTGATTGGGGACAGGGAAGAGGGAAATTGGGGAAATGGGGATACCAACTCATTATTTGCGCATTCAATGTATCTAGTTATGGATAATTTTTTTTAAAAAAGAAAAAATAGGTTCATGTAGGTTTTAGATACAGGTGTCCTCTGTCTATTCATACAAATATTTGATCAGAGACTCGATCCTGAGCAACAAAATGGAAGTGTGTGTTCAAATACAAGTGAATTTCAAGTATCTTGCCCAATGTTAGAGTTTTGTGTGATTGGGAAAATAGCACACTGAATATGAATGTGTTTATTTTGTCTTTAAAAACCTCATTAACAAAAATACATTTAAATGGATTGACTGTCATTTCTAAAAGAAATGATATTTGCAGCACACTGCTACCTATGTAATATGTATCCTAATAGTAAAGATTATTAAATCTTATTTAATATTCTTTCAGGAGAACATTGTTAGAGAATTTGATCCTCCAGGTCCAATTTGTTTTCCAAAAAGACTGTTCTTTCCTAAAACCTTAAATCTGAACCTTCCAAAAGATGAAAGAAGGATTTACGCTCTTGGCCTGATAAGGATGGTTTGCAATTATCCCAACCCATCTTTTGAATCCTGGATTGCTATTTGGGTCTCGAGGAATCTAGCAAGGCTACAAGTTAGACTATTGAAGTTGTCCTAAATTCCTTTTATCTGGAAGATTCAATTAAGGTTTATGACAAATCCATTAACTGTAGGAAATAAACTCCATTCTGGAGCTGTCAAAAACTGGAGAGAGGATAAGCTAGGTAAGAGAGCCATGGGCAAGCCTGACACTTGTCAGATTTCATCATCGAGTGATGGTCCAAGGAAGTCTCTGAGCTCAACCAGTCACTGACAGCTCACTGCTGTGTCTTTCACAGTGGAAACCAAGAGCTCTCTGGGTGGGGAGCATAACTCCAGCATCAAAGCACTCCCTACTTTGTATCAGTCTGTGTATGTTCAGTTCCCTAAGAATCACATGGCAGATATATGTGCTCACCAGAAATATATGCAAAAAGCCTGGGAGAAGGCAGATACCAATGTAAAGTGGGCACCCCTAGATGGACCAAGGAGACTGAAACAGAGGGGCACCCCTAAATGGACCAAGAAGATTGAAGCAGAGGGGCACCCCTAGATGGACCAAGAAGACTGAAGCAGAGAAAGGAAAGCCAAGATGACAGATTATGATTGTTTTAAAGTCAGGAAGGCAAAGAAAACGAGGAACAAAATAATCAAGAATGAAGTTTTAAAAGTTCATAGAGCCACTGTCTTGGTAATTTTTTCCCCAAAAAAATGCCCCTGTGGTTATGGCTACCATTGTAGCTGCTGCGACAGCTGTGGCTAAAGTTGAACTCCCAACACAGATGGTAATTGCTATGTGGCTCCAGCCCAGAAAGCTGTGGGTCAGAGGACAGCACCTCCTCGCAAAGGACAGAAAGATCAGAAGGCTATAGCCCAGAAAGGCCCTGTTCCATAAACATCTGGTGTCCAAAGATGAGATCTAAAATTTAGAATAAAAATAAATTTAAAATGTCATGATGTCCTTTATACTTAAAACAGTCTTTTACAGTTCCTAGCAGGCTCCCTAGAGAAAAACTAATATTTGATTTTTCTTCATGTAAAAATGAAAATATTAAAAATAATTAAATCTTCCTTGAACGTTTCATATGTCTAAATTATCTCTGTTGTATAACAACCATGGAAATGTTATTAAATCAGAAGAAATGTTCAGCTTCTCCTAGGTTAAGCATGTATAGGCAATTGGCACTGGCATAAATATTTCAGAAAATATATATTTTATGAGCAAGTCCTTAATATTTATCAATTTCCTTGTTATCAATAGTATTTTTTTGTCTCCAGGAAAAGATTGGAGAAGCCAATATGGAATTATTGACTATATCTAATAGGTAATTTTACTTTCTCCCATGCTGTTATTGTTAATTATAATAAATTAACCATATTCATTGTGTCTTTGTTGTCTATAGGTAATTTCTGTTTCATTCTAAAGCTTCTACTACAAGCTGCAATTGTGTTTTCAGGGAAAAGAGTGCTCTTGGAACACCATGGAAAAATATTCTTATCAACCACATGCTCTGATTGTTGATGATGCAAAGAGGAGACTTGACTATCAGCTTCCAGGCTGCCCTCACTGGAACAACTTTCAGATCACACTTGTGGACACTCTGGAATTCCAGAAGCTTGTTAGCTTAGAAGCAGGTGGCTTTCTGAAAAGAGAAATGACCTAAATAAAAATAATTGAATACTGCCAAACACACCAAACAGGGAAATTTAATCTGATTCTTATTTTGAAATGTTGATGGTATTATGTTAACTCTTCAATTGTATAGACTCATGACCTTTCTTTCTTCTTAATCTATTTCAAATCCTCAAATATTTTAATTTAAACTGAAATGAAACTTTACAATAGTTTCTGATTCTCATTGACCTCTGAAAATTCACAAGGACTTTCACTGATTCTCCTTGATTTTTCCTTAATATAATCATTCTCATGGGCTTCATCATCTGTCTTGCTTTTTAAAAGATTAGTACTGGATAAGTGAGCCGTGATATGATGACAGTCCTGGAGTGGCATATATGGGGTTGTTGCAGTTACCTTCATGTTGTTGATGGGAGAAAAGTTTTATATTTTGCTTACAGTCTCATGGCAGAGAAAAGATGGTAGAGCGGAAGCTGGACATCACCTCTGCCACAGCAGGTGGCAAACAGCAGCAGGAGAATGAGCCAAACCCTAGCAAAGGGGAGTTGGCTATAGCACTCCTAAGCCTGTCCCCAACAACACACTTCCTCCAGCAAGGCTCCGCCTCCCAAATTGCCATCAGCTGGGAAGCATTTAGAACACATGAATGACTTTATAGGGGACATCTGATTCAAATCACCACAGGGACTAAGCCACTTTAATCACGTAAGATTTTCACACTAGTAAGAAACAAGGACTATGACTACATATGGGAACAATGCCACCAAAGCACTCCCTGGAAAAGTGAACTAATGTCTGACTTACAGGGTACCAGACTCATTGGTCATAAGAATAACCCCTTCTCACAGGCCAAGAAACAGCACATTCATGGACACTGGAAAGTATAGATTCCTGTTTCTCTCTATGTTGTCTGAGTCCAACTGGTAATGTGCCTGACAGGAAATGCACAGACTGCCTCTAAAGGATGGTCCCTGCAATTTGACATCCCAGCTGCTCTCAGATGTCCCATCCTAGACTTCATTCTAATGTCCATGCCCACTGCCCCTTAGAAAAAGGCCATCGGGATCTCATCCCTCCAGAAAGGACATCTTGCACCTGTCTGGCAAGCCTCTAACTGAAACCTACTGAGTCCAGCCCAACCCACAGCTCAGAGCCCAAGCATTGACACCAAGTGCTCCAGCAGACATCACTGCACTGGGTCCAGTTGGGCACAATTTCTGACTCTGAAGTACATGACATTTCAAAGCTGCCTTTGTTCTACAAATATACTCCACAATGAGGCTAAAAGACATTGCAAAGGGGAAAGGCAATTTTCTCCAACCACAGGGAAAAGCAGCATCTCACTGACAAAATTGCCCACATCTAAAGCCATTAACAAAAAAGAAAAGGAATTTAGGACAGTGTGAGGAGAATGAGGCTTTGGTCCCCGCCATGCCCCTTGCTAGCTGTGAAACACAAGGCAATCGTTTAACTTCACTGAGTTTGCTTCATTACCTGCCTAAGTGGTCATCTGGGAGAATCTTTGATAATATAATACATTTGAAAATAGGTGTATAAAAGTTAATGTGTCAAATTAATGTAAAGTATTATACCATTAACACAAGTGTTATTAGACATCTTCTTCTTCAGAAAAGAAAATGTATGAAATGTCAAAATTCACTTTTAGAATTTAAAATTTTGGACATATTCAGCAAAAAAAAAAAACATCCTCACTCTTAATCTTTGATAGATAAACTATGTGCTTTTAAAACTGGGCAAAAAAAAGTTTGTTAATAGGTTTCCTCTAGGAAATACTCATCTTAAATCATAACATTAGACTATATTATGAATTTCTTCTCTCAAAATCTTTGACCCATACTCAAAATAAGGTATAAAATGGCAGAGGATTAAAGTAGAAACATACTCAGCGATCAATCACATTTTGAATGAAATAACTGTGAGATACCCAAGTTAACCTTGGAACTCCTCGGTATCAGAGTAGCAATTTAGTCTGAACTTGAACATGCTAAGAGGGAACTCATTACCACAACAAGACCCACTCTAAGTTTTCCTTGAAAGTTCTACCATAAAAAGTCAAGTCATGGGCTGGAGAGATGGCTCAGAGGTTAAGGCACTTGCCTCCAGTGCCTAAGGCCCCAGGTTCAATTTCCCAGGACCCACATACCCACATAAGCCAGACCCACAAGGTGGTGGCCCTGGTGCTTTCTCTCTCTCTCTCTCTCTCTCTCTCTCTCTCTCTCTCTCTCTCTCTCTCTCTCTCTCTCTCTCTCTCTCTCTCTTTCTGTATCTCTCTGCTTGAAAATGAATAAATAAAATATATTTTTTTAAAAAGTCAAGTCAATGTGTTTGGGGAAGAGAAAACAAGAATGAAGATACATCTGCCCAAAAATCCAGTAGTAGCATACTTTTACACTTGTTATATAGATGTATTCATAAACACAATCCCAACCAGTTAGTGTAGAGGCTATGAGGAAAAGTTATGGATGGATACAGCTGATACATATTTTTCTGTATAAACTTTAAAAAATGCTACAAAGTTGATCCCTATCCCCAATTCATGGTTATTTTTTAATAGATTAAACCAATTAATTAGCATTTTAAACAAACAGCTTTATTCCTCTAGTTAATTTATTTCTTAATCACTTCCTATCTCCAAGTTAAACATTCAACACTAAATTAATCTCCACAATCTAAACCTGAAGGTATCATGGAAGACTCCTTTTCATGGTTTGATCCAGGTGTCCCCCACAAACAAATGAATGTGTTCTGAATGAGCGATCCCCAGCTGATGGCAGTTTTGGGTTTACAACCTCGCTGGAGCTGTGTTGTTGGTGGCGGGCTTATGGAGTTATAAACCAGCTTCCTCTTGCCAGTGTTTGACAAACCTTCCTGCTGCTGTTACAGTGCTGTGGCAGAGGTGATGTCCACCCTTCTGCTCATGCCATTGTTTTCCCTGCCAGAATGGAGTCTCCCCTCAAATCCATAAGCCAAATAAACCCATTCCTCCACAAGCCGCTTTTGCTTGGGTTCTTTCTGTGCAGCAACTAGAATGCTGACTACAACACTCCATCAATGCCTAAATGCAGTTTGGGGCACTCCTTGGAGCTACCAATCTGGATTACTTTAATGGTGTTTCCTTTCAGCCAACACACCCCATCCTCGGAAATTGCTGTTGCCATGACTAGCAGCTCATCACCCCTGTCTTTAATCACTCACTCATTCAACAGTCTAATGTAGAGCCATTTATTTTTCCAGCTTGTATTTATAGGAATCTTCTTGTCCCATAAGAAGAATTTAATAGAACTCATCTATCTTCAATCATCCCATGCTACACTCACTTTTCACACTGCATACTTTAAAGAAATCAGAAGACCTGGCAGAATGCCTCAAAATTGTTGTGTGTACAATAGAGTGCCAAGTAACTGGGTATGTACCTAATTTTCAGTTAATGGCACATAAATTGTATTTTGAAGTGATAAAATGATGGCAATAAAAACCATAAGGCTCTGGCTTATAAAATATAGTAATGAAACATAAATTGCTCCTCCATCTGAAGTAAATTCATGAAAGTCCATTCTATAAAACCTTTACTTCAAAGTAAGTGCCCATGGCATACCCCAGTTATTGATTCCTGCAAATTAATAATCTCCACCCATGGCATGCAGTCCCTTGATGGCTGGTAAAACATCTGTCAACCCATGTCACACACTAAGAAGTCAGTCAATGGATCAATAAAATTTGTGTGTATCTTTGGTGTGCAGACCATTCTAGAAGATGCAGTGGGAAATGTAAAGTAAATAAATGTATGGATTCATTCAGAGACCAATGAATCTCAATGACAAGTCTCTGGATAAGAAAATATAAAGCCAAATTTAGGACAATTTAAAACCCTCCTTGGAATAAACACAAAGTTTTTCTAAAATGGTAAGTTAGTTTGAATCTATATATCTCCATTTATGTTTCTCTTACTATTGGAAAAACATGTTGGATTTTACTCCAGTGAACTATTGCATACCTATTGGACTTTAAGCTCCCTCTTCAGGAATGAGCATGTTTACTAGATAGAGGAGCAAGAGCAGGGTGAACCTGACAGAAGACTCCTGTGCAGGGGGTGTAACCAGCGGGGCTCTGGCTCCGAGTTGGGGCAGAAAGAGAACCAGAGGCACTCCTAAGTTAACATCCAGTACAAAGGTGCCAACAACTCAAAGAAGCACAATTGTTGTTCCTTAAAGGAAAGCCTCAGAAAACAAATAAAAGTTATACCATAATTGAATTTATTAACTCTAGGATTTTATATCCCTAAAGAGGCAGGTATACTTAAAGAAAAGTGAAATTAGCAGCATCTGGCCAAGTCAGGAGAGGGATCCAAATCCAAAGACACAGTTCTCAGGACCAGACCTTGGATAAATTGTCTGACTCACAGTACTACACAACAGACTATTTAAAAGAAAAGTTAGACTCCAGTCATCAGAACCCTATTCCTAAAGTGATGTTCAACAGAACTTTGGTCTTCTTTCTTTTAAAAAAATCCTTAATATATAGTAAAAAAAATATGAATCAATCAGGTGGCTACAACAGATATTACTATTAATACTATAGGTCCTACCATAATGTTGATGGTCTAAGATAATTTTTTCTCATTTGGAAATTAAAGTCCCCCCCTACACAAAGAAAAAAAAATTACCAAGAAAGATCTTTTAAGCACCAAAGGCATTCTAATTTATTTCCCATATTTCCACTATTTAGTAGAACTTTCATAATATTTAAATAACATTTAGTTAATTAATGAATAAATAAGCAGACAGCTAGACATAGGCACTCTATGTCTCATAGTCTAAGATGGCTTTTTGGGGACATTTCAAAAACTACCAATGACACCTGTTAAAAATGGATGTAGACTCCAAGCCTAGACCTATCAAATGCGACTCTCCAGAGAAAATTCCTAATCTACACTTGAAATAAATTTCCCAAGTGATTAATTCCCTAGAGTTATAGCAGGTGCTGCTACTTATTTACTCAGTGATCTTGGCCAATTCTCTATCCCTCGCCAAGCCACAGCTCCTGTGCACAGAGCACGGTGGATTGTCTCCTCACAAACATAATGTAAAAATGGCAGGAGGTCTCATGAATAAACCACAGCACCAGCACGGTGCCTGTTACCTGCTTAGAGAAAAAAAGCAAGATCCTCACAATAAAGGTGTCAAAGAGTCAGAGAGGATAGAACACTTTGGCACTCTTTCCCACCATGAAATAATAATCAGCAACATTAATCATTAATGGTTAGTGACAGCCCAGTGTGCTACACTTCAAAGTTCAGGGTGTGGTTATCTCACGAAGGTCCAGGGATTGGATGCTTCCTCCATCCCCACTGTGGCAGGGTTGACTTGAGACCATGGAAATTTTCAAGGGCTTGGCCTAGTAGAAGGTGACTAGATCATACTGTCCACCCTCTCTGATACTTAACACTGCTCTCTAAGATTGGGTTGGGTCTCACATAAGCATATTAGTTCTCACAGGAGAACGAGCTTAAGAAATAAGACCATTTCACATACTTGGTCTCTTTGTACATGGCCATTTCTTCTATTTCTCAGTTATGATAATGACAGCTAGAGGATACCAGCACCATGCAATTAGGGCTTTGTAGTCACCAGATTCACAAGTCAAAGAACCTTCACCTATAAAGTACCCAGCCTTAGGTATTTTGTCATAAAAACACAAAAGGGATAAATTCAGTAATTCTTTATATTTTATTACTTTGAGTTTTGTTTTATTACTTTGTGTTTTGTTCTATTCTTCAAAATACCTAACAAAACTCAATACCTTTCTGAGCAAATGAAGGATACCAATTTAAACAAGTGACTTCTCCAGGATGAGGTGAGTGACTTCAGATAATTTTAGGTTTGAGTCACTTCCAGGACCATAATTTTAGGTTTGAAGACTCCTCATATTATACCCAGTTTCCAGTCCTTTGTTTTTCATAAAAATTCTAGTTTAATAACTTCTTAGTAAAGAAAGTTATGTTGTGCTTCTCTCGTTAGCTTAATAGGTTCTAAGGAAGATGGTGAATAATTTAACAGGGTTGGAATGAGCTAGAATGTCTGAGTTGGAATCAAGGGCATCACTCAACAGTGAGATCCCCAGGTAGGAATGTCATTCGCAGGCAGCATGACTTCCCTGTGACATCAGTTGACTGAAGAAGACACAGGAAGAGTGTCATGTTCGCAATGAAAGGTGACATTGCTTGCCTTTTCCTAGCTTTCCTCGCCCAGCTCAGTGCAATAGTGAGAGCATTTTCTCATTGAAGATACATGGCTGAGCATGCTGCCAGACAGACCTGCTGTTCTGGAACCCCAAGGTTTCCTTTCAGCTCTCAAGTTCTTTCATATTAGATGTGAATGCTAAAGCAACCAATCAGGAGCTAGGGCTCTCATTAGACTGTGCCAAAAAGCTTTGGGGGGGGAGCTTTCATTTGAACTTCTAGCCTGACAAATCTAATTTGCAAACAAATGAACCTAAGGGAATACAAAGCTGGCCGCCCATGAAAAGCTTAACAAGGCTAACAATCAGTTTATATTCTGGAAATACCTGCGCTGAAGAAGTTTGCTCTGGAAAGTACACGATTTCATGTTGCACTAACTCAACCCTCCATTCAGTTATGCCCCAAGCATTTACTGAACACCTGTGTTATATGAGGCAGAGCTGTGTAAAGCACTTTAGGCAAAAGTGGGGACCTGCTGGTGAAGGGTGGTCATGAACCTGCCCTCACAGAGCTCACAATTTGATATGGAAGACAATTCGTCATTATGCTATAAGGAAGTGTGTCAGATTCTATCATAGGACAATATGAGAACACAAGAACATACTGGCAGGATTGTATTTTGCCTTAGGATCTGTGACAACTTCATGAAGAATGTAGCTGTTATCCCTGAGGGAAAAATAAGTTTCCCACCATGTCAGACCTTCTCTTTTAGACTCTCTCAACCTCACTCATCTCTCATAGCAGCATCTGAACACTGCGGTGTGTTCTGAACCTCTCATTGCCTCACTTTGGCCTTGCATCTCCTCCAGCTCCCACACTGTGGTGTTGATACAGGGTGTGGGGACGGGTTAGAATTTAGATAACATCCAGCAAAAATTTCAATGCACCCCAAGTTTAAAGAGTATCCGAGTTCTTGTCTATAAAGTTAAAGAATTAAAATCATAGACAACAAGATAGTAAGGTATAGTGGGAGACCTTATTATTTAAGGAAATGTGGGGAGTTACAGAGTTCTCCAGCCACAAGTGTGGGGGAAACACGTGTCAGAGTTTAACAGAACTTATATTGTTCAGCTAAACAAGCAGCAGAAGAAAAGATACAGAGGGATCCCATCATGAGAAGGGGAGGTTCATAAGGGAAAAAGTCTGGAGCCTGCCCCACCCCAGCCATTAGCTGGGTTGGGGGTAGGCCTTATCTTCCTAAGTCCTGGAGATTTAGAGGTCCTTCTTCTGGCCTGCCATGTGGGGAAGAGGGAGGGCTTTCTTCTAGGGAAGTTAATTTAAGTTTTCCCCAGGTGAGTCAGAGAGACAGCTGATTGGTTCATATCTGACCAATCAGTTTTAGCCCCTAGGTTGTAGCTCTAGCTAGACACCTCCCACTTAAGGGGAGGGGTTTCTCTGCAGACGCCTGACCCTGTCACAGTGTGAACTGAAGTTCCCAGAAAGTGCAATATCCACTGAATGAATTGCCCTCCTGCAAAGGTGGAATGCTGCAGAGCCAGAGCAAAACTACTTTGGGCTACCTGTTTCCCTAATTAGCCATTCGTTTGCCCAACTCCTAACATCCTGACCATGTATTATTCTTTTGAAATGTAAAAATAGACCCCTTCTTCACTGCAATACACCTTCCTGATGGTCACATAATGTATTTATAAAGTGCCTTGAGTTATGACCTTTTGTTCCGTAACTATAAAACCTGCATGAAATTGATAACATGCTGGAACATGGAGCTGGGGAAACCTAAGTCTGTTTTTCTGGGCCACAGTCACTCATATATGGCTCAAGAATAAACTACCTCTTCTCCCCTTTGAGGTGAGAATTGTGTCTTGCATCAACAATGGATTCCCCTGCATTCCCTTGTGAAGGTTAAAAAAAAAAAGAAACAGCTAAGTGCTTATTTTAAATTGTTCACTTGAACTCTGAAAAATAGCTGTGCCATAGGTCTTGAGAGAAGCACCAGATGTGCAGCTGCCTGATAAGACACAGGAGGGTGGAGTTGAGTAACTAACCGCTTATCTAGCTTCTGTAAACTGCTTGCACCATAGGAATGTAGAAGGATAAGAATGGCTAACCACTTATTTGGCTTCTGTAAAATGCTTGCACAGGATGACTAAACATAACCCTTGGACTGAAAAGTCCAGCCCATGCAAATATGAACAGACCTATGAGAAAATAGCCCGCGCAAACTGTGGAGCCTGCGCAAGCTATCTATAAAAAGGCTTGAGATCCTGTTATCGGGTCTCTTGGTCTCAGCGCGCTGAGTGAACACGTCCGGGTTCGAACCTGCTCAAATAAAGCGACCCTTGCTTTGGCTCTGACTTGTGTCTCTGGTGGTCTGTCTCTGGGGGTCTCGAACCTTAAACCCTCAGAAGCTACTAGAGGAGCACACATGTGCAGCCTGGTTGTGTGGTCTTAACACACATGAAGTAAACCTCTAAGCAGTGAAAGAGTAGGGACTGTGAAGAAAGCCTTTCTCTTCCTCCACCCCATAAACTATCCTGTGAGGAATTCATTTCTCAAAGAACCATCTAGCAAAACAGACTTGGGTCCTGCAGAGCGAAGACTCCATTTCACAGGTCTGCTTCTTACTCTGCTTCATTCTCCCCCAGCCTCACACTCCCTGCTCCTCATGGGCTTCCTTGAAAAGGAGTAGCCATTAGCCTTTGCTTCAGACTCACTTTCTAGAAAACTCAAGAGAATATAATCCAATAACACAGAGGAATTATTTTCCAAATAGAAAAAAAATTACTACTTCAAATCCCAGAGTTCCAACAAGCACATTATTAATATACCTGAACAAAGAGTAAAGAATGAAAACTGAAAACAAGCAAATCATTCAAGGATCCAGGCAAGGGAAGACTTGGCAGGTCATTTTTTAAAGTTTAGGTTACACTGTCCGGTATGGTAGCCTCTAATCTGCAGTGACTGATGAGTTATGAGTACATAGTACACACTGAATTACGAAGACCTAATAACAAAAACAGCATTTTTAATATTGATCATGTAACAAAGTGACAATATTTGGATATATTGGGTTAAATACCATTCAAATTAATTTTATCTGGTTTCTTTTTTTACTTTTCTAATTAAACCCATCACAATACACATGTGGCTGTCTGTGATGGCTAAATTTTGTTGTCAACTTGACCTGTTTGGTTGAAGAATCCATTTTATAGATGAAACTCCATTTTATAATACTAGCTTCACTTTAGATTGGCCTCCCCCTCCCTAAAGGAGGCCTGGTGATAAAGACCCAGGAAAAGAAAAAAAGATTCCATAAAAGGGAACATATGGCTGTCCCAGAATGAGGGCTGGATCTGGGATGTGGCCCCAAAGCGGTAACCAACCAGGAAATATATAGATAAGGGAGGGAACCAGTAGAAATGCCACACACCTTATAACCTGAGTTATATTATAATTAAGTAGTTTCTTATCTATAAATACCCTGCTCCTTTGTTCTTC